>CAKOBK010000285.1:0-38968 GCA_932526605.1 Nephrotoma flavescens | reverse complement strand
TATATATATATATATATATATATATATATATATATATATATATATATATATATATATATATATATATATATATATATATATATATATATATATATATATATATATATATATATATATATATATATATATATATAATATATATATATATATATATATATTTATATATATATATATATATATATATATATATATATATATATAATATATATATATATATATATATATATATATATATATATATATATATATATATATATATATATATATATATATATATATATATATATATATATATATATATATATATATATATATATATATATATATATATATATATATATATATATATATATATATATATATATATATATATATATATATATATATATATATATATATATATATATATATATATATATATATATATATATATATATATATATATATATATATATATATATATATATATATATATATATATATATATATATATATATATATATATATATATATATATATATATATATATATATATATATATTTATAGTCCACAAAACCATTGGGCTCACAAAAGACGATCTCACTGAAATCGACATTTCCGCAATTACACCTATCAAATACCTAACAGGCATAGGAAGTGATTGGGAAATGGGTATAGTCATCTCTGAGATCAAATTTGTGTGCCAAATAGCCCGGAGCTGTATTTTAACGTAAAGAAAAAAGAAGATAGACTATTAATAATAAGAATTTTATTTATTTGGATGATCATTATAAAAATGAATTCAAATTTGAAATCAATAACTATTCGACATCAACGAGAAAATGCTTGAGACATCGCCAAACTGAACCTCAGTGTGAAAGTCGGTGCATTTCCTCGGTCTACGTAATACAGTGTTTGATCTCAAATCCGCAACTAAAATCCAATGATGTATAGACACATGCCGTAACATTTACCACTACATTTGGGCGCCATTTTGTAACGCCAGCGTGGGTGTTGCTGACGTTAGCAAAAAACTAGAAGGTTTTTTATTTAAAAGTAAATCTGCTCCCCTCCTTTGGATTGCAGAATACCCCATCTTCATGCCGCTAGCTCGTTGGTGAAGGTAATATTTGTCGTGGGTTGGTACTCTGGCCACTGTATGCATGTTGCTATGATGACATTAAAAGGAAATAGGTCTCACTCACATTTTACTCACCTTTTACTCACTCCCAATGGTCACTTGCTCTATTCCAGATGCATAATTATATTAAAATAATGTAATTTATTTTCAACCAGGTTATAAACAAATTTATTAACATGAATAAAAAAAACTATTAACAATATTCTACAATGAACTCAACGTTAATCAAAATTTCAGAAAAATAAGGTTCTCTGTTAATTAATCATCTGAATACGGAGGTTTGCACAAGAATAACCAAACCAACAAAAAACATATATGTATAATTATAAAATGTTAACTGAAGCATCCTAGACGCGAAGAAAGCTTTCCACGATCTGGGCACTGCACAATCAATTTTCGAAAAATATTTCTAAATAAAGAAAAGGAACAGATATTAATTAACCAGCACTAACCAACAGTAGCATAAGACTAATAAATTTATGAGAACTAATAAAAAAACTAAAATTAATCAATACCCAAAACCAAAATAAATTGAGGTTAATAAAAAGAAAATACTTAAGAAATTTAATAAGAAAAAAAATTTAAGAAATTAAATATTAGAAAAATTAAGATAAATATTAGAAATAATTTAATAAAATAAAATGAACTTAGCAACCAAAGAAAAATGCTTCCTTAAATAAAACGACATGCTGTGGTCCATCCAGAATCTTCCACGAAGAAACTGCTGCTCTCCCTTGCCAATTTGAACAGCAAAATTTACCACTGTATTGCTTAGCGGTACTCGATCCGTTGGTTTAATTGGTGTTATTCAAATAACGTAAAAAAATGTCACACTGCTTGAAGTTCGTCCTTGAAGCCACGAGTTCCAACAATTTTATTCACGCCGTTGGTTAACAGCACCTCTGCGTTTTTTTTTTGTAATGCAAAATATCACACGATATGTTCCAAAGCAACCGAATTTGTCTGTAACGCTTGTTACGTCACCCGAACTCTGCCAACGGTCTTAACCAAATGTAGCAATCCGACGATTTTGATAACGTTTGAAATCGTTTATAACTCTCGTCTTTGTGGATACGTTATAACATCGGTTATACAATTCACATGTGTGGACAGTTCGTATTTAGACTCTTGTATTTAATTAAGTTGTTTTCTGCCTTCATACGAATGGTATATTTAACTAGACAATTGTTTTGTCGTTCACACAGCCACCAATAAAAATTTATATCACATTAAAAAAAAACATAAGATACCTTCCACTCAAGGTATATTGTATCACCAGCCGGCAAAACTCAATATCAACTTCTCGTAGCACTCGAGTGTGATTCACTATGATTGACAATCTTTTTATATGATGACAAAACCAAATTTCGAGTAATTTAATATAATACTGCACTTTATCTTAATGTGAGCCAATTATAGATTATTTTCTGTCTCAATTCAATATTTAATAATATTGTATGAGCAGCTTGAAATTTGGCACTTGACTATCCCCCAATCTCACAAAAACTTGACCCACCTCAACTTTTTATTTTTCTTTATTTTTATCGCCGACGAGAACAACAACACTGAAAATTTGCTTTCATACTAAAAACTAGTTCTTCGCGCGAAAAACACCAAAATTCGTACGATCAATAAACAAGTCATAAACTGAGGCCCATGAAGTCATCATCATTTGAATTTATTTGAATTACGCCTATGAACCCAAATCTACGTGTAAAATGAATAATTAGCGTACATTCCGGCGTTTGTATATACTATTGATAATGCAGAGTATTATACAGCTAGCCTCTGTAGAACGCCATTCAACCATGATACAGGTTCACCTCGTAAATCCCCAACAACATGGAACACACGTTACAGTGTAAGTACTTTGGGTCCAAATTTTTAATTTTTTTATTTTTGTCTAATATGGTTTGATACACAACCAAAAGAAATAAAATCAATGTAAAAACTTATTTAACGAAATAGTTTTATTGTAAGCTCATTTCGTCTAAAATCTCCTTGGACTCGAAAATTTTGTGGTGTAAGTACTTGGGGTCCAAATTTTTAATATTATTATTTTAGTCTAATATGGTTTGATACACAACTAAAAACAATAAAATCAATGTAAAAACTCATTTAACGAAATAGTTTTGTTGTAAGCCCATTTCGTCCAAAATCTCCTTGGACTCGAACATTTTGGGGTGTAAGTAATTGGGATCCGAATTTTTAATTTTTTTATTTTTGTCTTATATGGTTTGATACACCACCAAAAGCAATAAAATCAATGTAAAAACTAATTTAACGAAATAGTTTTGTTGTAAGCCTATTTCGTCCAAAATTTCATTGGACTCGAAAATTTTGGAGTGTAAGTACTTGGGGTCCTAATTTTTAATTTTTTTATTTTTGTCTAATATGGTTTGATACACAACCAAAATCAATAAAATCAATGTAAAAACTCATTTAACGAAATGGTTTTGTTGTAAGCCCATTTCGTCCAAAATTTCCTTGGTCTCGAAAATTTTGGGGTGTAACTACTTGGGGTCAAAATTAATAATTTTTTTGTTTTAGTCTAATATGGTTTGATACACAACCAAAAGCAATAAAATCAATGTAAAAACTAATTTAACGAAATAGTTTTGTTGTAAGACCATTTCGTCCAAAATCTACTTGGACTCGAAAATTTTGGAGTGTATGTACTTGGGGTCCAAATTTTTAATTTTTTTATTTCTACCTGATATGGTTGATACACAACAAAAAGCAATAAAATCAATGTAGAAACTCATTTAACGAAATAGTTTTGTTGTAAGCCCATTTCGTCCAAAATTTCCTTGGGCTCGAAAATTTTGGGGTGTAACTACTTGGAGTCCAAATTATTAATTTTTTTATTTTTGTCTAATATGGTTTGATACACAACCAAAAGCAATAAAATCAATGTAAAAACTCATTTAACGAAATAGTTTAGTTGTTAGCCCATTTCGTCCAAAATCTTGGACTCGAAAATTTTGGGGTGTTAGTACTTGAAGTCCAAATTTTTAATTTTTTTATTTTTGTCTAATATAGTTTGATACACAACAAAAAGCAATAAAATCAATGTAAAAACACATTAAACGAAATAGTTTTGTTGTAAGCCCATTTCGTCCAAAATCTCCTTGGACTCGAAAATTTTGGGGTGTAAGTACTTGGGGTCCAAATTTTTAATATTATTATTTTAGTCTAATATGGTTTGATACACAACCAAAAACAATAAAATCAATGTAAAAACTCATTTAACGAAATAGTTTTGTTGTAAGCCCATTTCGTCCAAAATCTCCTTGGACTCGAACATTTTGGGGTGTAAGTAATTGGGATTCAAATTTTTAATTTTTTATTTTTGTCTAATATGGTTTGATACACAACCAAATGCAATAAAATCAATGTAAAAACTCATTTAACAAAATAGTTTTGGTGTAAGCCTATTTCGTCCAAAATCTCCTTGGACTCGAAAATTTTGGGGTGTAAGTACTTGGGGTCCAAATTTTTAATTTTTTTATTTTTGTCTAATATGGTTTGATACACAACCAAAAACAATAAAATCAATGTAAAAACTCATTTAACGAAATAGTTTTGTTGTAAGCCCATTTCGTCCAAAATCTCTTTGGACTCGAAAATTTTGGGGTGTAAGTACTTGAAGTCCAAATTTTTAATTATTTTATTTTGGTCTAATATGGTTTGATACACAACCAAAAGCAATAAAATCAATGTAAAAACTCATTTTACGAAATAGTTTTGTTGTAAGCCCATTTCGTCCAAAATCTACTTGGACTCGAAAATGTTGGGGTGTAAGTACTTGGGGTCCAAATTTTTAATTTTGTTATTTTTGTCTAATATGGTTTGATACACAACCAAAAGCAATAAAATCAATGTAAAAACTCATTTAACGAAATAATTTTGTTGTAAGCTCATTTCGTTCAAAATCTCCTTGGACTCGAAAATTTTGGGGTGTAAGTACTTGGGGTCCAAATTTTTAATATTATTATTTTAGTCTAATATGGTTTGATACACAACCAAAAACAATAAAATCAATGTAAAAACTCATTTAACGAAATAGTTTTGTTGTAAGCCCATTTCGTCCAAAATCTCCTTGGACTCGAACATTTTGGGGTGTAAGTAATTGGGATCCAAATTTTTAATTTTTTTATTTTTGTCTAATATGGTTTGATACACAACCAAATGCAATAAAATCAATGTAAAACTCATTTAACGAAATAGTTTTGTTGTAAGCCTATTTCGTCCAAAATCTCCTTGGACTCGAAAGTTTTGGCGTGTAAGTACTTGGGGTCCAAATTTTTAATTTTTTTATTTTTGTCTAATATGGTTTGATACACAACCAAAAACAATAAAATCAATGTAAAAACTCATTTAACGAAATAGTTTTGTTGTAAGCCCATTTCGTCCAAAATCTCTTTGGACTCGAAAATTTTGGGGTGTAAGTACTTGGGGTCCAAATTTTTAATTTTTTTTATTTTGGTCTAATATGGTTTGATACACAACCAAAAACCATAAAATCAATGTAAAAACTCATTTTACGAAATAGTTTTGTTGTGAGCACATTTCGTCCAAAATCTCCTTGGACTCGAAAATTTTGGGGTGTAAGTACTTGGGGTCCAAATTTTTAATTTTTTTATTTTTGTCTAATATGGTTTGATACACAACCAAAAACAATAAAATCAATGTAAAAACTCATTTAAAGAAATAGTTTTGTTGTAAGCCCATTTCGTCCAAAATCTCCTTGGACTCGAAAATTTTTTGGTGTAAGTACTTGGGGTCCAAATTTTTAATTTTTTTATTTTAGTTGTTACGATTACATGATCGTAACAAGCGCTGTTTGTATGGTATTTTCCTCGGGTTTGTGCCTCCACTTGCTATGTTTTCTCAATGCTGGTTGTTGTCCCCACTTTTGTAGATGTTAGTTTTGTACGTACCTTATTGTAAGGTGGCGCGAGGGTGAGAAAGATGCTGGGAGAGAGAACAATACGCATCGAGGGTGTGTGTAAAGTAAAACATTCCATAAGAATGTTTTTCTTATATGCCTCTCGTTTACATCAATGCGAATTGATGTAAACGAGAAACAGAGAAGAAAGACAATTTTTCTGGAATGTTTTGCGCGTTATTCGGCGTGAGAGTTTTTTTTTAATTGAGTTAGTCTTGTTTGGAATTTTGATGTCAATTAATTATTAAAATTGGTAAAAAGTCGAGTAGTGAAAAGTCTTGTGTGGAAGTTGGTCAAGATGGCTTAAATTATTAAAAATTTAAAACACTGAAATAAAAATAAATTTTTTATATTTTAGACAATATTCTTTTTTTTTTGTTAATTATAAAACAAGTAATTTAAGTCGTATTATTTAATAATAATATATATTTTCTTTATTGTTTGCCAAAACATAAATGACAAAAAATTGTGTTCTAATTTTGTGTTGAAAAAATTTAATATTGTGATTTTGACTTTTCCGATATCGTGGGAAAATAATAATAAGTTAGTTATATAACCGAACGAAGTTTTCTAATAATGTTTTAATAATATAAGAAATTGTATATTCAAAGTAAATAAATTGTGTATATGTTGCCTCAACATAATAGTATTAAAAAAAAAAAAATTAAAGTTTTGTGTTACTTTGGGGTTATCATTTACTTATTTTATACATCAATGCATAGTAAATATGCACAGTATTTGTGATTTTCATCGGACATCGCCAAACTGGATTTAATCCAGTGATAATACATCAACTTATCAAAAAAATAAAAAAAACTGTTTATGAAAGGCGGTTTATCAAGGCCAAATGTACGTTGTTTAGGCGGGCAACGCCCCACAAAATTTTCCTGTGTTATTTGGTATCGGGGAAAGGCCCCGCATCGGGAACGTGTAGCCAACCGGCTATTAGTTTTTTTTTTTAATTTTTGGTATCGGGGAAAGGCCCCGCAACAATACGGGTGGCCAGCCGGCCATTGGTATTTAAATCGGTATCGAGGAGATTCCCCGCAACATAAACGGCACATAAAGCCGCAACGGTCCGGGGCGGCGACCCTGTGGCATGACGGCCGCGCAAGGCCGCAACAGATTTTTTTTGTTGATAAATAATTAAGGTACATTTATTTTATTTTCATTTCATTTTTTTTTGGTATTTTTTAAATTTATTTTATTTTTATTAAATTTTTTTGTGAAATTATAATTTGTAATCGAGCGGTGGATAACGGTCGCGCGCTTGATGCGCATTGCTCTCCCTCTCCTTCGTTTTCTCTCTCTCGTTCTCTCTCTCGTTCTCCCTTTCTTGTTTTTCCTCGTGGGAAGGTGGTTTCTTGATTTTTTTTTTGTGGTTAGGTAAATAAAAAAAAAATGAATTATTAAAATTTTACCGGGTTGGGTGTGATGAGGGGGGAATTCCCATCCTGTGTCGGTGTAGGGTAAGCGGTCCCTTTGTGCCCGCATCCGGATTCGGAACCGGTGTTTATCACCGTGGGAGTTCGGGCGGATGTGCGCACCAAGGTACCTCTACCGTTATTATTATTTTTATAATTTATCTTGATTATTCGTGTCGTTCCTCAGTTTCCGGCCGTCGAATTTCGGCGGAACTCGGGTTTTATTATTATTTGCGGTTTTTCCTTTTATAATTTTCTGTTAATCACGGTGTAGGCCAGGAGCCATGCAGGCCTCAAACCCCACGACCCTAGCAATTCTCGCTGAGAATGTAGCCGGCAAAATATCACCGTGGAGGCCTCTGCATGCGCTTAGTGATAACTGCAGGTTGGCAGTAGCCAGCCTGTAACAGTGGCGCCCAAACTTGTCGCGAATTTTAATTTTTTTGTTTTTTTTATGATTTGTAGCTTCATTTCCTTTGGCGTGCGTGTCCAGCGCCAGAACCAGTGTTCAGCACTGTTTGACTTCGTCTGGACGCGCACACCAAAGCCAGTCTCCCGGTTGACATTCCCCATCTGCGATCGCAACCAGCGCGGGCTGTTTGATTGCGCGTAGATGGGGGTGTCATACCCCTATTCTCCGGACATCCGACTTCCGAGCTCCTTCCCATTTCCACTGTGTTGTGTTAGATTGTGGTGGAGCTCGGATGTCATTTGTCAAGGGTTAAGCGTAGCTTCAATTTGTCTTTCCCCCGAAATTTCTCGACCGAAATTTGAGGAACAGAACATTTTATTATTATTATTATTATTATTTTTTTTATTATTTAGCCGACACGGAGTGGGATTTCCACTCTCATCATACCACCGCATGGTTATATTGATTTAATTTTTTTTGATAAAAATTTGTTTTGATATGTTTATTTGATTTTTTTTTGATATTTTGATATTGATGATATTTTGATATTGTTTTTTTTGATTTTGATTTTGTCGATCTATGGGTTGTATTTGAACCCCGGTTCGATTAGTACTTCATTTTTGCTTTTTGTATCGTTTTTCTATTGAATTATTATTCTGCCTGCATACCGCTGGGTGTGTTGGTAGTTTTGGATTTTGTTTATATCTTTATTTTTTTGTTGGTCTTCGTATCTTTTCAAATTTCAATGAGCCCCTCCAAATTAGGTTCTCATTGAAAAGCGCCAGTTCGGGGGTATCTCGTCCAATCCGTGGTTAAACAATCGTGGGAGTATGGGCCCCACAAACTACTACAAGGTATCCATTCCTTTCTTCTTTTATTATTATCGTATTTGTATTTTCTGTTGCCTTTCTGCCTTCTTACTTGGGTGTGTTGGTAGCTTCATTATTTACGTTATTATTATTACTAGCATTTTATCTTTCTTTTTATTGTATTTAAAATTTCAACGAGCCCCTCCAAATTAGGTTCCCATCGAAAAGCGCCACTTTGGAGGGTATCTCGTATTCGCCGGGTTAAACAATCGTGGGAATCCGGGTCCCACAAAACTTCACAAGGTAACCATTCCTTTTATTATTAATATTTTTTTTCTACGTTTTATATAGTTATAGTGGATGTGGAAATAGTTATAAATTCACTTTATTCTGAAACCTTCAGTTTCGAGTAAAGTTATTTTGAAATAAAATATCTTTGTATTATGTAATAAATTAATAAAGACTATGTCACTTTTTGTTTTCGTCAAATTAAAACGAGCGAGTTTAACCCAATATCCTTCCATCCAACATGGACATAACATTACTAGAGGAATACGATTGGGAGCAAAATGTTATCGATGGACCCTTATTATCGGAAAGCGGACTAAATTACACAGGAGACCCGGCAGGCACCACGATCGACATGTTCCTGTTTCAGGTAAACACCATCGCTTCGTCTCGCGGATTGTCCGACCAAACATTATTATTCGAGCTACATACCATCCTGGAAGATATCGCCTTGCAGTGGTATTGTACATTCCGCAAACATAATCCGAACGCTACCTGGACAGATCTACGAAGCGGTATCATCGAGCGTTTTAAAGACCGTCGCACCAATTACGAAATCCGGCGAACCGTCGAGGCACGCAAACAACGACCCAACGAAAGTTTCCTAGATTTTTTCGATCAAGTGTGGAGTCTAACGCTACAATGCCGTACACCATATTCGGACGAGGAGCTCATTGAAATTTTAATGACGAACATGAAGCCAGAATTACAGTTTCATCTCACCGATCGTTGGTTTAGCACCATAAATGAGCTGATCAAAAGTGGCTCTGCTTGGGAGGAGTCTTTCCGGCGGATCAAAGCTACGGCGGACCCTGCAATCCATCCACGACGCGTGATCAATGAGTCATCAGGCAGTCCGTATGATGATGCTGGAGCGTATGACTCGTAAGAGAATTACCCCTTTACTGATGTACTACCTGATAACTCAGTATCCGCAATTCACAAGGGGATCAGGTTTCCATCGGCAGCGGCGGGACGTCCTGGAGAACAAATCTCAACAGACAACTCGAGATCAGATTATATACAGCCTTCGCATTACGGTAAAAATGTCGTCACCACAACGGCCACTAAGACGGAGTGTACCGAGATCAAATCCCCCTCCACTCAGACTGAGAGTACAGAGAACAAATCAACCACAATTGCAACCCAGACTGATGTTAAAACGGACAAATCCACTCAAACCAATTCAGGAGGACGCAGCGAGCAATACGGACGCAGAACTCCGCTCCCAATCGAACCCGACCAGAAGGTAAACTCGTCTGCCAGTCACAATTCCCTTCCTGATCCTTCTTCCTTACAAAATTCCCCTTCCCTTTCTGTCGCTCTAAAGTTTTTCTATAATTCTCCGTCGTTAGCCAAGTTAGATCGTTTAAAACGTTCCAAGAAATATTGGAACCACCGCGCTGCAATGAGAAATGACGTGATTTCCTCCGTTTTGTTCTCCGAGGGTAGTGACACTCGGCCTTACGCCCAGGTCTTTATAAATAAGATCCCTTTTAAGGGTCTTCTCGACAGCGGGGCGAGTGTCAGTGTTCTCGGGAATGGATCGGAGAAAATCTTGTCCAATCCATCCGTAGAGTTTCATAATTTTCCATCCACGATAACTACCGCGAGTGGTCAAGTCCAACGAGTATTTGGTTACATACGAGCTAACGTCGAGTTTAATGGAATTACTCTAACCATGAATTTTTATGTTGTTCCTTCCTTAGAACAACCGCTTTATTTGGGTATCGATTTTTGGAATCGTTTTGGAATTTCCCCAAAAATCTCCGCGTTAAATAATTGGGACGAATTAGGTGAAACTACCAACACACCCAAATTTCATATTTTAACATCTGATGATCGTCGTAAATTGGATCTAATCCGCGAACAGTTCCCGAGCAGCGATATTTTAGGTTTGGGTCGCACATCCCTCATCACTCATATGATCGATGTCGGTTCCGCAAAACCAGTCAAACAACGTTTTTATTAAGTAACCCCAGCTATCCAGAAACTCATGTATGCCGAGTTGGATAGGATGTTGTCTTTGGGGGTCATCGAGGAGTCGCAAAGTTCCTGGTGTTCACCGGTCACGTTGGTGCTTAAGGCCAATGGCAAAGTTCGTTTGTGCTTGGATGCTAGAGAACTGAACAAGGCCACCGTCAAGGATGCGTATCCGCTGCCAATAATCAACGGATTGTTGGGTCGTTTGGGACACACCCGATTCATTTCGGCGATTGATTTGAAGGATGCCTTTTGGCAGATCCCACTCGACCCAGCATCCTGCGATAAAACAGCGTTTACGGTTCCTGGACGGCCCTTGTATCAGTTCAAGGTGATGCCGTTTGGCTTATGCAACGCCCCACAGACGCTTTGTCGCTTAATGCACCGCGTGATCCCGTACCAGCTACACGATAAGGTCTTTGTGTACCTCGATGACCTTCTGGTCACATCCTCCACTCTGGCCAAACACTTTGAGTTGCTACAACAGGTTGCTGGATATCTGACGGATGCAGGTCTAACAATCAATTTGACGAAAAGTAAGTTTGTGTTGAAAGAAGTAGACTATTTAGGTTATATTGTGGGTGATGGTTGCCTCCGTACAAACCCAGATAAATGTAAAGCTATTCTGGAGTACCCTATTCCGAAAACGACGAAACAGATTAGACGTTTTCTGGGAATGTGCGGATGTTACCGTCGCTTCATTCCAAATTTCGCCTCCTTAGCTTCTTCTCTCACCGATCTTACTGGTAAAAATACTAAAGTATGTTGGTCTGCAGCTGCTGATTCTTCTTTTAACGCTCTCAAAACCGCCTTGTCAACTGCCCCAGTTTTGTCGCATCCTGATTATACAAAACCCTTTTTTATTCAGTGTGATGCCAGTGCCGTTGGGGTCGGTAGTGTCTTATTTCAGGTGGACGCCGAGGGGGTGGAGCGGCCCATTGAGTTTTATTCACATAAGCTGAATGCGGCGCAGCGAAACTACTCGGTGACCGAGCTGGAATGCTACGCTGCCGTCCTCAGCGTGCGAAAATTCTGTCCTTACGTGGAAGGCTACCCGTTCGTCATTTACACTGACCATTCCAGTTAACGCTGGCTAATGAGTCAAAAAGACCTCTCCGGACGTTTGGCGAGATGGAGTCTTAAACTCCAAGCGCTGGATTTTCAGATTGGTTACCGAAAAGGTTCAGTTAACATTGTACCTGATGCGTTGTCCTGATGAATCCGCTCCTTGTGCGGATGATTCTGAAAGTAAGAGCACGCCTGATCCTGGTGCCCAATTTGAAGATCCAGTCTTGTCGAGTAAAAATATCGACCCTTCCGTGAATGCGTTTATACCTTCTTTAGTCCCCATTCTGCACGTTCGAGATTACGTCGATCAGATCGCGAAAATTCGTTCATTAAAAGATTGTTCGCACAACTACAAGATCCAGGATGATAAACTATTAATATCCCCTTCCTTCGGTTTTAAATATACGGATACCGACCTTTCGAATTGGAAACTCGTTATTCCTAATTCCTTAACTTACACGCTTATTGAACAGGCTCACGTACCTCCCACTTCAGCACATTTAGGCGGCAGCAAAACTCTCGAGCGCCTTCAGCGTCAATTTTACTGGCCTCGAATGGCAAAACAAGTTAAACATTACGTTGCTAGCTGCACTAAATGTAAAATGAACAAAGCTGTTAATTTCTCTACACAACCAGCCATGGGAGCTCAGGTCACGTCAACTCGCCCGTTTCAAAAACTATATGTCGATTTTTTGGGTCCGTATCCACGTTCGAAACTCGGAAATACCTGTATTGTTATCGTTCTGGATCATTATTCGAAATTCGTAGTTGTAAAACCCTAACGCGAAGCGTCTGCCTCATTATTGTGTCAATTTCTGGAAAATGAGGTATTCCTTTTATTCTCCGTACCCGAAATTATTACCTCCGATAATGGGAAGCAGTTCACCTCGAATCTATTTAAAGACCTGTTAGCTAAATTCGGTGTAACCCATTTACGTACGCCGGTGTACTCGCCCCAAAGTAACGCTTCCGAGCGTGTCAATAGAACTTTGATTGCAAGCATTCGTTCATATTTGAGCGATCACGACCATAATTTGTGGAACAAAAATTTGCAAGAAATTGCGGCTGCTTTACGTAATGCCATACACGATTCGATACATTACTCCCCTCATTATGTCGTGTTCGGTCAACATATGTCGATGCATGGTTCGGATCACTCATTGCGACGATTACTCGATGAACATAATCCCAGCGAAGTCCAGGCATGGGCTAAGCCAGATCGAGTAAACCTTCTTAAAGATCGTATTATACATTACTTACGCGTAGCACACGAAAAGGGGGCTCAACATTACAACTTGCGTAGTAATAAGCGTTCTTTTCGAGTTGGCCAACCCGTCTTTGTACGATCTTTTGTTTTGAGCGATGCGACTAACAAATTCTTTGCTAAATTAGCTGCAAAATTCAAACCTGCGGTTATTACCAGCAAGGTCGGACAAATAGCGTACACCGTCGAAGATTTGAATGGAAAATCATTAGGTACTTATCATACCAAAGATATCCGTGCATAATCGTTTTCTCTCTATGTTTGTTTTAGGCCCGGCGTATGAGACATCTCAGGGTGTGGGACGTTCCCACGTTTGTTACGATTACATGATCGTAACAAGCGCTGTTTGTATGGTATTTTCCTCGGGTTTGTGCCTCCACTTGCTATGTTTTCTCAATGTTGGTTGTTGTCCCCACTTTTGTAGATGTTTGTTTTGTACGTACCTTATTGTAAGGTGGCGCTAGTGAGAAAGATGCTGGGAGAGAGAACAATACGCATCGAGGGTGTGTGTAAAGTAAAACATTCCATAAGAATGTTTTTCTTATATGCCTCTCGTTTACATCAATGTGAATTGATGTAAACGAGAAACAGAGAAGAAAGACAATTTTTCTGGAATGTTTTGCGCGTTATTCGGCGTGAGAGTTTTTTTTTAATTGAGTTAGGTAGTCTTGTTTGGAATTTTGATGTCAATTAATTATTAAAATTGGTAAAAAGTCGAGTAGTAAAAAGTCTTGTGTGGAAGTTGGTCAAGATGGCTTAAATTATTAAAAATTTAAAACACTGAAATAAAAATAAATTTTTTATATTTTAGACAATATTCTTTTTTTTTGTTAATTATAAAACAAGTAATTTAAGTCGTATTATTTAATAATAATATATATTTTCTTTATTGTTTGCCAAAACATAAATGACAAAAAATTGTGTTCTAATTTTGTGTTGAAAAAATTTAATATTGTGATTTTGACTTTTCCGATATCTTGGGAAAATAATAATAAGTTAGTTATATAACCGAACGAAGTTTTCTAATAATGTTTTAATAATATAAGAAATTGTATATTCAAAGTAAATAAATTGTGTATATGTTGCCTCAACATAATAGTATTAAAAAAAAATAAAATTAAAGTTTTGTGTTACTTTGGGGTTATCATTTACTTATTTTATACATCAATGCATAGTAAATATGCACAGTATTTGTGATTTTCATCGGACATCGCCAAACTGGATTTAATCCAGTGATAATACATCAACTTATCAAAAAAAACTGTTTATGAAAGGCGGTTTATCAAGGCCAAATGTACGTTGTTTAGGCGGGCAACGCCCCACAAAATTTTCCTGTGTTATTTGGTATCGGGGAAAGGCCCCGCATCGGGAACGTGTAGCCAACCGGCTATTCGTTTTTTTTTTTTAATTTTTGGTATCGGGGAAAGGCCCCGCAACAATACGGGTGGCCAGCCGGCCATTGGTATTTAAATCGGTATCGGGGAGAGGCCCGCAACATAACGGCACATAAAGCCGCAACGGTCTGGGGCGGCGACCCTGTGGCATGACGGCCGCGCAAGGCCGCAACAGATTATTTTTGTTGATAAATAATTAAGGTACATTTATTTTATTTTTTATTTTCATTTCATTTTTTTTTGGTATTTTTAAATTTATTTTATTTTTATTAAATTTTTTTGTGAAATTATAATTTGTAATCGAGCGCCGGATAACGGTCGCGCGCTCGATGCGCATTGCTCTCCCTCTCCCTCGTTTTCTCTCTCTCGTTCTCTCTCTCGTTCTCCCTTTCTTGTTTTTCCTCGTGGGAAGGTGGTTTCTTGATTTTTTTTTTGTGGTTAGGTAAATAAAAAAAAATGAATTATTAAAGTTTTACCAGGATAGGTGTGATGAGGGGGGAATTCCCATCCTGTGTCGGTGTAGGGTATGTAACAATTAAACTGTTAACAAACTCGATGATCGTATTGCTACCCCGCGCCGCATCGATTCCACATTTGGTACTTTTTTAATCGACTGTATACACAACACAATCAATTAACCAATGCTGCATTGTTGCGTTGAACTGGTATTATAGCGGCTCAATGAAAATACATGTACTTGTATCTAGTACAGAAGAAAACAAATACAAGTTTTGTATGATCGGTACACGATTTGTATTCTAATACAGGACCGTAAATTTGTATTTGGTGTGTGTTCTTGTACGTTTCATTTTGTAGAATTTAAAATAAATCTTTCATTCAAAACCGTGGTTTAACAAGTGACACAACAAGTGCTCGTGAAATAAAATTTATTTAAGCCTTTTATTTGGCTAATAATAATAATAAATTAAAAGTGCCTGCTCTAAAAGCTTCAACACTCGCATAATAAAAAAATAAAACTTTTATAAGTTAAGCCAAGGTAAATTAAATGTTTGTTTTAAAATTTGTGAAAAACCACAAGCACAATACAAATAATGCGTGTTAATATACATTCATTTTATCTTTGTTGCATATATAGAAGAACCCGCTGGTTGTCCAATATCGGATATAGCTGCTCTTATAAAGCAAGCCGTAAATAAATTGTAAGTAATAAATTCTTATAAGTTGCCTGGATATTCGTGTGAATATCCATAATAAACAAATCGAGCGTTAAACCACGGCCGCAGTGTGGTTCTTCGCGGCAAAAATTATATTAATCGAAGGAAAACAATTAAGTATTTCCTCATTCATACCCATATATGCAATAAAATATATTGAAAGCGGAATGCATATGGCATGCGCAACATAGTAAAACTCCCAAAAGAAAGTATCGGCGCCTGGAAAACAGGGTGACCTAAAACCTTGTATAATTTAAATTAAAAATTTGTATAATTTTAAGTTATTATAATTTCATCGGACCATGGTTCATTTCATAATAGTTAGCGTTTTAAATGTTTACTGTTACTAAATTTTATTGGTCAGTCATTTAAGATATTCATAATATTTATGTACGGGTTCAAACTATTTATTTATATTATTTATTATATTATCTATATTTATATATATTAAATTTACATTATATTATAATATTTATTTATTTACAAGTTACTATATTTTGCAAATTGTATTTACACTTATATATTACTAACCACCCTTTATAATCTTACTATTACATACATATCCTATATTAAATTATCTATTTATTGATTCCGCCTAAATATTGAAGTTTGATTATAAATTCTGCTCATTGTTCAATAAAATTGTGTTTTGGTATACTAGGAAAAAAATATCAATTTTTTTCGGGTCGTTATGAAAATTTTGATAGTGTTAATATGTTTAAATAGTGTTATGATCATGGAATTGTGTTAGTGATATTAAGTTCCAAAAATGTGTAATTAAGTTTAAAGTGATGGTTTAAGTTCTGTGCTCCATTTCAAAAATGGGGATATACACCTTTTGGTGTATTATAATATCAAAAGTGACAGGGTGGGTAACGAACGGTGGTCATAGATATCGGATCACCATTACCTCAGACATAGCAAACAACAAAGTTTCTCATTTAGCAGTTTCAACAGTTTCTTTTTATTCGTTTTGTTGACCGTGTGTGTATGCATTTGGAGTATGATTTTCTCTTATTTTTTGTTTCTTTGTATTTAGCATAGCAGCACTTCAAGCACTAATTTGGATGGTGAAAAGAACTCCCCAATCTGACTGCCACCTAGCCAGGCAACGTGCTGCTTCACCAATCAACCAAGTTAGAGATTCTGTTAACGATGAACGCGTGGTTTACCAAGTAGAAAATATCCTGTTGAACCAGGATCGACAAGTTATATGACGCATCGTTACAGTGGCGCCCAAACACAAGCAAACAATTCACAAGCAAGGACAAACAAAGAAGTAAATTATCGGTAACATTCTAACGGCTGAAGAAGGAAATAATACCACTTTGTATACTCGAATGTAAATAACGGGTACACACGGTCTTTAGTCAGTTAATATTTTGAAATAATTTTTTTTGAAGTTCAATTTATAATTAATTTAAGTTAAAGAGGAAAATTCAATTTAAATTACATGGTTTTGATTTCATATATTTAATTAATTTTGATCGTGATTTTTATATCCACCTGTGGGTGTTTAGAGTTAAATTTCAGTCGATATCATTTCATTAAAAGTAGTTTTGTGATATTTCGCTATTTCCATTATTTTAATGTTTGGTTGGCTGAATCCAACTGCTGATTCTAGCGATCTTTAGTATCACATCGTAAAATAGTTTTTGTCGTATTCCGATGTATGGTTCCCATTTTTTTTTAACTATCGCCGAAGGGTTTTAAATATTTAATGATTAGGATGGGATTATGCGTACCGTAATTGTTTCTAACCAATGTCAATTGAGAATAATGTTTATCCGCGAGTGTGCGTTGATGCTTTTGCATTTACTGAATACATTAGTTTCTAGGACATTATACGAGTATAATATTAAATTTCCTCTCGTCAATTTTTTTTAATTCTTTTACGAAATTAATATAATCCTGTAATCCACTATGATGTTTGATATGTCTAAAGGTACAAATAATTATTTTAAAATGGAAGCATGACAGAGCTTAAATCATCTTTGTTAATAAATTAGTATTTAAAAAAAAATACAGTTAAAAGTAGATTATATTTGAGTAAATTGTCGAATATAAAGAGAAATATAAATTCTTACGTGAAATTATTCATACCCAATAGTAAGACTTAGTCAGTTTTGGTTGATTTTTTTTAGTTTAAATCGAGTGTCTTTCGTGTGATCGTTCTTTAATTATCGTAACCATGGACGTAAGATACTTAGACTCTGACGAGTTCTCAATCGAGTGTCAATTAAGAGGCATTGAAGGATCTATCTATACTAAGATGTCACTACTAAAAGCTGTACTAGATCAAGAAGCCGAGAATTTAAAAGAGGTTCCCAAAGAAGCACATCGCCAAGCATTAAAGAATCCAAAACGGGAAGTTACGTATTGTGCAGACAAACTTCGAAAGATCCAGGTGCAAATGGAAAATTGGACTCAAGCGAGTGATACCATGACACCGGACGATTTAAGCGCAATCTCGACTGGTGATGATCCACATTAAAGACAGGCTCCAAAGAATCAGTTCTTCCAAGGTAGCATCACCTGCAGCTGAACAGGTTCTGGAATCGTGCTGTAAATTTCTTGACTGTTTTATGGAACTTAAAAATAAACAGACTACCCTACCGGAAGCGGAAAAATCACTTAAAGAAATAGTCATTCCATTAGTAAACGTCGACGATTCGGATCGAGAAGTCGGTGACGGCAACATAGAGCAAATTATCGAGAAGATTGATAAGACCACAAATAATGAAAATCAACTTATCGCCCTAACTTTGCGCGATGTCAAGGCTAACGTTCCTATTTCCAGTACACCAAATATGACTGAAGAACAGCTAAATTTGCTGGCCGAAGTGTTATTAAAGAAACTAAGAGTTGAAATACCGCAGGAGAATCTTTACCATAATGTTAAGGTAACTTAATTGAACCAGGACAACGAACTATTTCATTCGTCCACAGGAATTGAGTCTTCAGTACTAAAATTTCCAATTCTACCATTCAATCCAGGAGTACCTCCACCGATGAGACAACCTGCGAATGATGAACAAGTCGATAACTCTAACAAATTATATAATTTAAAGAGAGACCGTCTCGATATTCACAAATGGAATGTTTTGTTTTCGGGAGAACCGGGAGAAATTTCGATCGAGCGTTTCCTGTATAGAGTTGAGAGCATGGCTGCTTCAAACGGGCTAAAGGAAGAATTGTTAACAAGCAATTTGAGTGTTCTCTTAAAAGGAAAAGCATTAGAATGGTACTGGTTGTACCGAGAGCGCAATCGAGATGTAGGATGGCAGCAACTACGCCAGAGTATGATTCATCGTTTTCAAGACAGGCGCACAGATGAGGACATTAAACAAACACTAGAACGCAGAAAACAAAAATTTAGAGAACCATTCCTGGATTTTTATAATGATATTCTGACATTATCATTGCCGCTGCAACATCCGTTGTCCGATACTGAGATTGTAAATCAACTAAGTCGAAACATGCGAGCTGGACTACAAGCCGCCTTTGCGCGACAAAAGTTCTCAAACATCCCCGCTCTTGTTAATCGTTGCGTAGCTGTAGAAGATACGTGGTCACGAATTGGATGGTTGCCAATAATGATGTATCAAGGTAGAAAACAGGTAAACGAGATCGGAATGGACTGCAGTGTGAACAATGTTAATCCTTACCAGGCTAATATATCTGAGCCATCTGGATGTTCCGACTCAGTAGCTGCTGTATCCTGGTTCAAAGATGTGAAAACTGTTGGGTGTAGTGCAAATAACAAGATTTCAAATATAAGTATTTGTTGGAACTGCGGACGCGTTGGACATTTCTTCAAAGATTGCTCGTGTCCTATATCACACAAGTTTTGCTTTGGTTGTGGAGAAAAAGATATTGTGAAACCACAATGTAAAACTTGTCAGCAAGCGAAAATTTCGGGAAACTCCAAACGGGGTTTCAGAAATCCTGGAGGCCTGAGACCCCAAAGTCCGAATCGTGGTACTCCCAAAGTATGTGTAGAAGAAGTTGCAACCAATACGGACCCGGAGTTTTACCGAATCATGAAGAGGGAAGAGCGCTTCATCCCACATTACCTGTGATAAATACTTCTAGATCTATCCCAATTCAAACTCGCAATAATTCTTCTCGTCTAAACCGGTCCCTTAAGTATTTCCAACTCCGTCGAGAAATTAAAAAGGTAATCTCGGAATCAATTATCTCGAAGGCTGAAGATTCCCGACCTTACGCTAACATTTTGATAAATGGAATGCCATATAGAGGCTTATTAGATAGTGGCGCGAGTATCTCTGTAATTGGACGTGGTTCAGAACAGTTTCTCGAGATGGCACGCGTAAAAATGTATGGTCTTCTTTCTACTTTAGCTACAGCCAGTGGAGAGCAACAACAAATACTTGGGCATATCATCGCCAACGTTTCCTATGCAGGAAAAACACGAAAAATGCGGTTTCATATAGCCCCAAATTTAACACAGTCACTCTATTTAGGGATCGATTTCTGGGATTTATTTGGTTTAGTACCTTCGATAGTTAGTGAACTGGACAGCAAATATATAAAACCCGAACGTAGGCCAGACGAAAACAAACATGAATTAACTACTGAACAGCAATCCACTCTGAATAGTATTATTGATATGTTTCCATCTAGTGAGAAATTAGGACTTGGACGAACACACCTACTGTCATACAAGATAGACGTTGGACAAGCTGTACCGATAAAACAGAGGTAATACCCTGTGTCCCCTAAGAAACAGGAAGATATTTACAAAGAACTCGAGCGTATGTTGTCTTTAGGAGTGATTGAGGAGAGTACCAGCTCTTGGTCATCCCCAGTTACAATAGTGACGAAGGCGAACAGAAAAGTTCGTCTATGTCTTGAAGCGAGACAGGTGAACTCGGTCACTGTGAAGGACGCCTATCCTTTGCCGATAATGGAGGGGCTTTTAGGTCGACTTGATAAGACACGTTACATTAGCACGATCGACCTAAAAGACGCCTTTTGACAAATACCCCTCGATCCATCGTCAGGGGATAAGACGGCCTTTACAGTGCCGGGTCGTCCACTCTTCCAATTTGCCGTCATGCCGTTTGGGCTGTGTAATGCCACCCAAACGATGTGTCGGCTAACGCATAAGGTCATTCCTCACTGTTTGCATGACCGAGTGTTTGTCTACTTAGACGATTTACTTGTTGTTGCAGAAACATTTGATGAACACGCATCACTATTATCGGAAGTAGCTAGATTATTGAAAGCTGCAAATCTAACCATAAATGTCGAAAAAAGTAAATTTGTTCTGAAAGAGACAAAATACCTCGGTTATGTGATCGGTGAGGGATGTCTTAGAGTGGACCCTGAAAATGTTCGAGCCATAGACGAATTTCCCGTTCCCAAAACTGTAAAGCAAATACGACGATTTGATCATCTGGGGATGACCGGCTGGTATCGCCGCTTCATCTCAAACTACTCGTCCGTTTCAGCACCCATTACTGACCTGTTGAAAAAAGGGTCGAAACTTGTTTGGAATCCGAGCGCTCAAGAAGCGTTTTTGAAGTTAAAAAAATCCCTTATTTCGGCTCCAGTCCTGATAAACCCCGACTTTAATAAACCATTTTTCATACAATGCGACGCATCTACCACAGGTATCGGAAGTGTCCTGTTTCAAAAGACCAATGGCGACGAAGAACACCCAATAGCGTTTATGTCACATAAACTGAATAAAGCTCAAAGAAATTACAGCGTTACTGAGTTAGAGTGTCTAGCGGCAGTGATGAGTGTGAAAAAATTCAGACCTTGTATTGAAGGATACACATTTACGATCATTACTGACCATTCCAGTTTATGTTGGCTTATGGAGCAAAAGGAGCTAGACGGACGATTGGCAAGGTGGTCAATAAAATTGCAGGCTTTCAATTTTAAAATAGAGTATCGGAAAGGTTCATTGAATGTTGTTCCGGACAGTTTATCGAGAGTAAATGTTGAAGCTATAGAACAGTTGGATGATACAATTTTTCATGTGGACTTGGATTCGGCTGCATTTAATGATACTGAGTATACGGATAGAATAAGAGCGCTTGACGAAAATAAGGCTGCTTAAAGTTCTTGCAAAGTAGTTAATGGTAAAATGTATGTCCTGGTGGGGCAACAAACCGATACCGACATACCAATATGGAAACTGGTGGTTCCTGAGTCCCTAACGACATCGCTAATCGAGCGAGCCCACAACCCACCCTTAGCCGCGCATCAGGGAATTGCGAAAACTACTGAATTGTTGAGGCGTTATTACTATTGGCCTATGATGATATCTCAGATCAAAAAGTTCATCAACAACTGCGATGTTTGTAAATGCAGCAAAGCTGTCAATTTTTCGACGCGACCGGAAATAAGTAAACAAATTGAGGTGGTACGACCCTTTCAGCGCCTTTTTATCGATTTCCTGGGTCCCTACCCAAGAACGAAAAATGGATTCACACATCTTTTTATAGTTCTCGACCAGTACAGCCGATTCCCTCTTTTGTATGCATTCCGTAGCGCTTCAGCATCAAAGGTAGTTGAGTGTATGGAAAATAGGATATTTCATCTTTTTGGGGTACCTGAATCAATTCTGTCCGACAATGGTGTTCAATTTACCTCGATTCTTTTTGGGAATTTAATGAACAAATATGGAGTGAGACATGAATTCACCCCTAAATATTCACCACAATCGAACATGTCAGAGAGGGTGAATAGGTCAATCCTTTCTGCAGTAAGGGCCTATCTCAAGGATGATCACCAGCTATGGGACAGGCATTAAGACGAAATCGCAACCGGGTTCTCACCACATTATTTGGTCTTCGGTCAACATAAATTGATGCATGGATCAACCTATTCGCTCCTGAGAGACCTGAATTTACTTGGAGATAACCATGGATATATTATCAATAATGCTGATCGTTTGTCTTTAGCCCAGGATCTCGTATTAAGCCATCTGCGAAAGGCTCACGCGCAAAGTGAATCAATGTATAACCTTCGGGCACGAGTTAGAAGTTTTTTTCCAGGACAACGAGCATTTGTTCGGAATTTCATCCAAAGTGACGCTTCAAAACGTTTTGCGGGAAAGTTAGCAATGAAGTTCATACCAGCAACGATTGTAAAACGGATTGGAAATGTCTCGTATGAAGTATGTAATGAAGCAGGAAAGTCTTTGGGGATGTATCATGCGAAAGATATTCGGTAATGGTAAATTATTAAATTGTATTCTGGGTGTTGTCACCTATCTTAGCTTTTCGTAATCTATACTAAGTCCGGCTATGAGACTTATCTCCTGGGTGTGAGTCGTCCCCACGCGTGTAACAATTAAATTGTTAACAAACTCGATGATCGTATTGCTACTCCGCGCCGCATCGATTCCACATTTGGTACTTTTTTAATCGACTGTATACACAACACAATCAATTAACCAATGCTGCATTGTTGCGTTGAACTGGTATTATAGCGGCTCAATGAAAATACATGTACTTGTATCTAGTACAGAAGAAAACAAATACAAGTTTTGTATGATCGGTACACGATTTGTATTCTAATACAGGACCGTAAATTTGTATTTGGTGTGTGTTCTTGTACGTTTCATTTTGTAGAATTTAAAATAAATCTTTCATTCAAAACCGTGGTTTAACAAGTGACACAACAAGTGCTCGTGAAATAAAATTTATTTAAGCCTTTTATTTGGCTAATAATAATAATAAATTAAAAGTGCCTGCTCTAAAAGCTTCAACACTCGCATAATAAAAAAATAAAACTTTTATAAGTTAAGCCAAGGTAAATTAAATGTTTGTTTTAAAATTTGTGAAAAACCACAAGCACAATACAAATAATGCGTGTTAATATACATTCATTTTATCTTTGTTGCATATATAGAAGAACCCGCTGGTTGTCCAATATCGGATATAGCTGCTCTTATAAAGCAAGCCGTAAATAAATTGTAAGTAATAAATTCTTATAAGTTGCCTAGATATTCGTGTGAATATCCATAATAAACAAATCGAGCGTTAAACCACGGCCGCAGTGTGGTTCTTCGCGGCAAAAATTATATTAATCGAAGGAAAACAATTAAGTATTTCCTCATTCATACCCATATATGCAATAAAATATATTGAAAGCGGAGTGCATATGGCATGCGCAACATAGTAAAACTCACAAAAGAAAGTATCGACGCCTGGAAAACAGGGTGACCTAAAACCTTGTTTAATTTAAATTAAAAATTTGTATAATTTTAAGTTATTATAATTTCATCGGACCATGGTTCATTTCATAATAGTTAGCGTTTTAAATGTTTACTGTTACTAAATTTTATTGGTCAGTCATTTAAGATATTCATAATATTTATGTACGGGTTCAAACTATTTATTTATATTATTTATTATATTATCTATATTTATATATATTAAATTTGCATTATATTATAATATTTATTTATTTACAAGTTACTATATTTTGCAAATTGTATTTACACTTATATATTACTAACCACCCTTTATAATCTTACTATTACATACATATCCTATATTAAATTATCTATTTATTGATTCCGCCTAAATATTGAAGTTTGATTATAAATTCTGCTCATTGTTCAATAAAATTGTGTTTTGGTATACTAGGAAAAAAATATCAATTTTTTTCGGGTCGTTATAAAAATTTTGATAGTGTTAATATGTTTAAATAGTGTTATGATCATGGAATTGTGTTAGTGATATTAAGTTCCAAAAATGTGTAATTAAGTTTAAAGTGATGGTTTAAGTTCTGTGCTCCATTTCAAAAATGGGGATATACACCTTTTGGTGTATTATAATATCAAAAGTGACAGGGTGGGTAACGAACGGTGGTCATAGATATCGGATAACCATTACCTCAGACATAGCAAAAAACAAAGTTTCTCATATAGCAGTTTCAACAGTTTCTTTTTATTCGTTTTGTTGACCGTGTGTGTATGCATTTGGAGTATGATTTCCTCTTATTTTTTGTTTCTTTGTATTTAGCATAGCAGCACTTCAAGCTCTAATTTGGATGGTGAAAAGAACTCCCCAATCTGACTGCCACCTAGCCAGGCAACGTGCTGCTTCACCAATCAACCAAGTTAGAGATTCTGTTAACGATGGACGCGTGGTTTACCAAGTAGAAAATATCCTGTTGAACCAGGATCGACAAGTTATATGACGCATCGTTAAAGGTTAGCGGTCCCTTGGTGCCCGCATCCGGATTCGGAACCGGTGTTTATCACCGTGCGAGTTCGGGCGGATGTGCGCACCAAGGCATCTCTACCGTTATTATTATTTTTATAATTTATCTTGATTATTCGTGTCGTTCCTCAGTTTCCGGCCGACGAATTTCGGCGGAACTCGGGTTTTATTATTATTTGCGGTTTTTCCTTTTATAATTTTCTGTTAATCACGGTGTAGGCCAGGAGCCATGCATGCCTCAAACCCCACGACCCTAGCAATTCTCGCTGAGAATGTAGCCGGCAAAATATGACCGTGGAGGCCTCTGCATGCGCTTATTGATAACTGCAGGTTGGCAGTAGCCAGCCTGTAAAATAGTCTAATATGGTTTGATACACAACCAAAAACTAAATCAATGTAAAAACTCATTTAACGAAATAGTTTTGTTGTAAGCCCATTTCGTCCAAAATCTCCTTGGACTCGAAAATTTTGGGGTGTAAGTACTTGGGGTCCAAATTTTTAATTTTTTTATTTTAGTCTAATATGGTTTGATACACAACCAAAAGCAATAAAATCAATGTAAAAACTCATTTAACGAAATAGTTTTGTTGTAAGCTCATTTCGTCCAAAATCTGCTTGGACTCGAAAATTTTGGGGTGTAAGTACTTGGGGTCCAAATTTTAAATTTTTTTATTTTTGTCTAATATGGTTTGGTACACAACCAAAAACAATAAAATCAATGTAAAAACTCATTTAACGAAATAGTTTTGTTGTAAGTCCATTTCGTCCAAAATCTCCTTGGACTCGAAAATTTTGAGGTGTAAGTACTTGATGTCCAAATTTTTAATTTTTTTATTTTAGTCTAATGTGGTTTGATACACAACCAAAAGCAATAAAATCAATGTAAAAACTCATTTAACGAAATAGTTTTGTTGTAAGCTCATTTCGTCCAAAATCTCCTTGGACTCGAAAATTTTAGGGTGTAAGTACTTTGGGTCCAAATTTTTAATTTTTTTATTTTTGTCTAATATGGTTTGATACACAACCAAAAACAATAAAATCAATGTAAAAACTCATTTAACGAAATAGTTTTGTTGTAAGCCCATTTCATGCAAAATCTCCTTGGACTCGAAAATTTTGGGGTGTAAGTACTTGGGGTCCAAATTTTTAATTTTTTTATTTTAGTCTAATATTGTTTGATACACAACCAAAAACAATAAAATCAATGTAAAGAATCAATGTAATTGTTGTAAGCCCATTTCGTCCAAAATCTTCTTGGACTCGAAAATTTTGGGGTGTAAGTACTTGGGGTCCAAATTTTTAATTTTTTTATTTTTGTCTAATATGGTTTGATATACAACCAAAAGCAATAAAATCAATGTAAAAACTCATTTAACGAAATAGTTTTGTTGTAAGCTCA
Source organism: Nephrotoma flavescens (assembly GCA_932526605.1). NCBI lineage: Eukaryota > Metazoa > Arthropoda > Insecta > Diptera > Tipulidae > Nephrotoma > Nephrotoma flavescens. Next base: position 12,468 of record CAKOBK010000285.1, on the reverse strand, counting down.
TTTCGTCCAAAATCTCCTTGGACTCGAAAATTTTGGGGTGTAAGTACTTGGGGTCCAAATTTTTAATATTATTATTTTAGTCTTATATGGTTTGATACACAACCAAAAACAATAAAATCAATGTAAAAACTCATTTAACAAAATAGTTTTGTTGTAAGCCCATTTCGTCCAAAATCTCCTTTGACTCGAACATTTTGGTGTGTAAGTAATTGGGATCCAAATTTTTAATTTTTTTATTTTTGTCTAATATGGTTTGATACACAACCAAAAGCAATAAAATCAATGTAAAAACTCATTTAACGAAATAGTTTTGTTGTAAGCAGATTTCGTCCAAAATCTCCTTGAACTCGAAAATTTTGGGGTGTAAGTACCTGGAGTACAAATTTTAAATTTTTTTATTTTTGTCTAATACGGTTTGATACACAACCAAAAGCAATAAAATCAATGTAAAAACTCATTTAACGAAATAGTTTTGTTGTAAGCCTATTTCGTCCAAAATCTCCTTGGACTCGAAAATTTTGGGGTGTAAGTACTTGAGGTCCAAATTTTAAATTTTTTTATTTTTGTCTAATATGGTTTGATACACAACCAAAAACAATAAAATCAATGTAAAAACTCATTTAACGAAATAGTTTTGTTGTAAGCCTATTTCGTCCAAAATCTCCTTGGACTCGAAAATGTTGGGGTGTAACTACTTGGGGTCCAAATTATTATTTTTTTTATTTTTGTCTAATATGGTTTGATACACAACAAAAAGCAATAAAATCAATGTAAAAACTCATTTAACGAATTAGTTTTGTTGTAAGCCCATTTCGTCCAAAATCTCCTTGGACTCGAAAATTTTGGGGTGTAAGTACTTGGGATCCAAATTTTTAATTTTTTTATTTTTGTCTTATATGGTTTGATACACAACCAAATGCAATAAAATCAATGTAAAAACTCATTTAACGAAATAGTTTTGTTGTAAGCCCATTTCGTCCAAAATCTCCTTGGACTCGAAAGTTTTGGGGTGTAAGTATTTGGGGTCCAAACTTTTAATTTTTTTGTTTCCACCTAATATGGTTGATACACAACAAAAAGCAATAAATTCAATGTAAAAACTCATTTAACGAAATAGTTTTGTTGTAAGCCCATTTCGTCCAAAATCTCCTTGGACTCGAAAATTTTGGGGTGTAAGTACTTGGGGTCCAAATTTTAAATTTTTTTATTTTTGTCTAATATGGTTTGATACACAACCAAAAGCAATAAAATCAATGTAAAAACTAATTTAACGAAATAGTTTTGTTGTAAGCCTATTTCGTCCAAAATTTCCTTGGACTCGAAAATTTTGGAGTGTAAGTACTTGGGGTCCAAATTTTTAATTTTTTTATTTTTGTCTAATATGGTTTGATACACAACCAAAAGCAATAAAATCAATGTAAAAACTCATTTAACGAAATAGTTTTGTTGTAAGCCAATTCCGTCCAAAATTTCCTTGGTCTCGAAAATTTTGGGGTGTAAGTACTTGGGGTCCAAATTATTAATTTTTTTATTTTTGTCTAATATGGTTTGATACACAACCAAAAGCAATAAAATCAATGTAAAAACTCATTTAACGAAATAGTTTTGTTGTAAGCCCATTTCGTCCAAAATCTCCTTGGACTCGAAAATTTTGGGGTGTAAGTATTTGGGGTCCAAACTTTTAATTTTTTTGTTTCTACCTAATATGGTTGATACACAACAAAAAGCAATAAAATCAATGTAAATACTCATTTAACGAAATAGTTTTGTTGTAAGCCCATTTCGCCCAAAATCTCATTGGACTCGAAAATTTTGGAGAGTAAGTACTTGGGGTCCAAATTTTTAATTTTTTTATTTTTGTCTAATATGGTTTGATACACAACCAAAAGCAATAAAATCAATGTAAAAACTAATTTAACGAAATACTTTTGTTGTAAGTCTATTTCGTTCAAAATTTCATTGGACTCGAAAATTTTGGAGTGTAAGTACTTGGGGTCCAAATTTTAAATTTTTTTATTTTTGTCTAATATGGTTTGATACACAACCAAAAGCAATAAAATCAATGTAAAAACTCATTTAACGAAATAGTTTTGTTGTAAGCCCATTTCGTCCAAAATCTCCTTGGACTCGAAAATTTTGGGGTGTAAGTACTTGGGGTTCAAATTTTTAATTTTTTTTTTATTTTTGTCTAATATGGTTTGATACACAACCAAAAGCAATAAAATCAATGTAAAAACTAATTTAACGAAATAGTTTTGTTGTAAGACCATTTTGTCCAAAATCTACTTGTACTCGAAAATTTTGGAGTGTAAGTACTTGGGGTCCAAATTTTTAATTTTTTTATTTCTTCCTGATATGGTTGATACACAACAAAAAGCAATAAAATCAATGTAAAAACTCATTTAACGAAATAGTTTTGTTGTAAGCCCATTTCGTATAAAATCTCGTTCGAATCGAAAATTTTGGGGTGTAAGTATTTGGGGTCCAAACTTTTAATTTTTTTATTTCTACCTAATATGGTTAATACACAACAAAAAGCAATAAAATCAATGTAAAAACTCATTTAACGAAATAGTTTTGTTGTAAGCCCATTTCGTCCAAAATCTCCTTGGACTCGACAATTTTGGAGTGTAAGTACTTTTGGTCCAAATTTTTAATTTTTTTATTTTTGTCTAATATGGTTTGATACACAACCAAAAACAATAAAATCAATGTAAAAACTCATTTAACGAAATAGTTTTGTTGTTAGACCATTTTGTTCAAAATTTCCTTGGACTCGAAAATTTTGCGGTGTAACTACTTGGGGTCCAAATCATTAATTTTTTTATTTTAGTCTAATATGGTTTGATACACAACCAAAAGCAATAAAATCAATGTAAAAACTCATTTAACGAAATAGTTTTGTTGTAAGACCATTTCGCCCAAAATCTTCTTGGACTCGAAAATTTTGGGGTGTAAGTACTTGGGGTTCGAATTTAAAATTTTTATTATTTTTGTCTAATATGGTTTGATTCACAACCAAAAGCAATAAAATCAATGTAAAAACTAATTTAACGAAATAGTTTTGTTGTAAGCCCATTTTGTCCAAAATCTAATTGGACTCGAAAATTTTGGAGTGTAAGTACTTGGGGTCCAAATTTTTATTTTTTTTATTTCTACCTAATATGGTTTGATACACAACCAAAAGCAATAAAATCAATGTAAATACTCATTTAACGAAATAGTTTTGTTGTTAGCCCATTTCGTCCAAAATCTCCTTGGACTCGAAAATTTTGGGGTGTAGTACTTGGGGTTCAAACTTTTAATTTTTTTGATTTCTACCTAATATTGTTGATACACAACAAAAAGCAATAAAATCAATGTAAATACTCATTTAACGAAATAGTTTTGTTGTAAGCCCATTTTGTCCAAAATCTACTTGGACTAGAAAATTTTGGAGTGTAAGTACTTGGGGTCCACATTTTTAGTTTTTTTATTTTTGTCTAATATGGTTTGATACACAACCAAAAACAATAAAATCAATGTAAAAACTAATTTAACGAAATAGTTTTGTTGTAAGCCCATTTCGTCCAAAATCTTATTGGACTCGAAAATTTTGGGGTGTAAGTATTTGGGGTCCAAACTTTTAATTTTTGTCTAATATGGTTTGATACACAACAAAAAGCGAAAAAATCAATGTAAAAACTCATTTAACGAAATAGTGTTTTTTTGTAAGCCCATTTTGTCCAAAATCTCCTTGGACTCGAAAATTTTGGAGTGTGTACTTGGGGTCCAAATTTTAAATTTTTTTATTTCTACCTTATATGGTTTGTACACAACAAAAAGCAATAAAATCAATGTAAATACTCATTAAACGAAATAGTTTTGTTGTAAGCCCATTTTGTCCAAAATCTACTTGGACTAGAAAATTTTGGAGTGTAAGTACTTGGGGTCCACATTTTTAGTTTTTTTATTTTTGTCTAATATGGTTTGATACACAACCAAAAACAATAAAATCAATGTAAAAACTAATTTAACGAAATAGTTTTGTTGTAAGCCCATTTCGTCCAAAATCTTATTGGACTCGAAAATTTTGGGGTGTAAGTATTTGGGGTCCAAACTTTTAATTTTTTTATTTTTGTCTAATATGGTTTGATACACAACCAAAAGCGAAAAAATCAATGTAAAAACTCATTTAACGAAATAGTGTTTTTTTGTAAGCCCATTTTGTCCAAAATCTCCTTGGACTCGAAAATTTTGGAGTGTAAGTACTTGGGGTCCAAATTTTTAATTTTTTTATTTCTACCTAATATGGTTTGTACACAACAAAAAGCAATAAAATCAATGTAAATACTCATTAAACGAAATAGTTTTGTTGTAAGCCCATTTTGTCCAAAATCTACTTGGACTCGAAAATTTTGGAGTGTAAGTACTTGGGGTCGACATTTTTAGTTTTTTTATTTTTGTCTAATATGGTTTGATACACAACCAAAAACAATAAAATCAATGTAAAAACTAATTTAACGAAATAGTTTTGTTTTAAGCCCATTTCGTCCAAAATCTCCTTGGACTCGAAAATTTTGGGGTGTAAATACTTGGGATCCAAATTTTAAATTTTTTTATTTCTACCTAATATGGTTTGTACACAACAAAAAACAATAAAATCAATGTAAAAACTCATTTAACGAAATAGTTTTGTTGTAAGCACATTTCGTCCATATTCTCCTTGGACTCGAAAATTTTGGGGTGTAGTACTTGGGGTCCAAACTTTTAATTTTTTTATTTCTACCGTATTTGGTTGATACACAACAAAAAGCAATAAAATCAATGTAAATTCTCATTTAACGGAATAGTTTTGTTGTAAGCCCATTATGTCCAAAATCTACTTGGACTCGAAAATTTTGGAGTAAAGGTTCTTGGGGTACAAATTTTTAATTTTTTTATTTTTGTCTTATATGGTTGATACACAACAAAAAGCAATAAAATCAATGTAAATACTCATTTAACGAAATAGTTTTGTTGTAAGCCCATTTCGTCCAAAATCTCCTTGGACTCGAACATTTTGGGTTGTAACTACTTGGGGTCCAAATTTTAAATTTTTTTTTTTTGTTTAATATGGTTTGATACACAACAAAAAACAATAAAATCAATGTAAAAACTCATTTAACGAAATAGTTTTCTTGTAAGCCCATTTCGTCCAAAATCTCCTTGGACTCGAAAATTTTGGAGTGTAAGTATTTGGGGTCCAAACTTTTAATTTTTTTATTTCTACCTAATATAGTTGATACACAACAAAAAGCAATAAAATCAATGTAAATACTCATTTAACGAAATAGTTTTGTTGTAAGCCCATTTCGTCCAAAATCTCATAGGACTCGAAAATTTTGGAGAGTTAGTACTTGGGGTCCAAATTTTAAATTTTTTTATTTTTGTCTAATATGGTTTGATACACAACCAAAAGCAATAAAATCAATGTAAAAACTAATTTAACGAAATAGTTTTGTTGTAAGCCTATTTCCTCCAAAATTTCATTGGACTCGAAAATTTTGGAGTGTAAGTACTTGGGGTCCAAATTTTTAATTTTTTTATTTTTGTCTAATATGGTTTGATACACAACCAAAAGCAATAATATCAATGTAAAAACTCATTTAACGAAATAGTTTTGTTGTAAGCCCATTTCGTCCAAAATCTCCTTGGTCTCGAAAATTTTGGGGTTAAACTACTTGGGGTCCAAATTATTAATTTTTTTATTTTTGTCTAATATGGTTTGATATACAACCAAAAGCAATAAAATCAATGTAAAAACTCATTTAACGAAATAGTTTTGTTGTAAGCCCATTTCGTCCAAAATCTCCTTGGACTCGAAAATTTTGGGGTGTAAGTACTTGGGGTTCAAATTTTTAATTTTTTTTATTGATGTCTAATATGGTTTTATACACAACCAAAAGCAATAAAATCAATGTAAAAACTAATTTAACGAAATAGTTTTGTTGTAAGACCATTTTGTCCAAAATCTACTTGGATTAGAAAATTTTGCAGTGTAAGTACTTGGGGTCCAAATTTTTAATTTTTTTATTTCTACCTGATATGGTTGATACACAACAAAAAGCAATAAAATCAATGTAAAAACTCATTTAACGAAATAGTTTTGTTGTAAGTCCATTTCGTATAAAATCTCCTTCGACTAGAAAATTTTGGGTTGTAAGTATTTGGGGTCCAAATTTTTAATTTTTTTATTTCTACCTAATATGGTTAATACACAACAAAAAGCAATAAAATCAATGTAAAGACTCATTTAACGAAATAGTTTTGTTGTAAGCCCATTTCGTCCAAAATCTCCTTGGACTCGAAAATGTTGGAGTGTAAGTACTTGGGGTCCAAATTTTTAATTTTTTTTTATTTTTGTCTAATATGGTTTGATACACAACCAAAAGCAATAAAATCAATGTAAAAACTCATTTAACGAAATAGTTTTGTTGTAAGCCCATTTCATCCAAAATTTCCTTGGGCTCGAAAATTTTGGGGTGTAACTACTTGGGGTCCAAATTTTTAATTTTTTTATTTTGTCTAATATGGTTTGATACACAACCAAAAGCAATCAAATCAATGTAAAAACTGATTTAACGAAATAGTTTTGTTGTAAGCCCATTTCGTCCAAAATCTCTTTCGACTCGAAAATTTTGGGGTGTAAGTACTTGGGGTCCAAATCTTTTAATTTTTTAATTTTTGTCTAATATGGTTTGATACACAACCAAAAACAATAAAATCAATGTAAAAACTCATTTAAGGAAATAGTTTTGTTGTAAGCCCATTTCGTCCAAAATCTCCTTGGACTCGAAAATTTTGGGGAGTAAGTACTTGAGGTTCAAATTTAAATTTTTTTTTATTTTTGTCTAATATGGTTTGATACACAACCAAAAGCAATAAAATCAATGTAAAAACTAATTTAACGAAATAGTTTTGGTGTAAGCCCATTTTGTCCAAAATCTAATTGGACTCGAAAATTTTGGAGTGTAAGTACCTGGGGTCCAAATTTTTATTTTTTTTATTTTTGTCTAATATGGTTTGATACACAACCAAAGCAATAAAATCAATGTAAATACTCATTTAACGAAATACTTTTGTTGTAAGCCCATTTCGTCCAAAATCTCCTTGGACTCGAACATTTTGGGGTGTAACTACTTCGGGTCCAAATTTTTAATTTTTTTATTTCTACCTAATATGGTTTTATACACAACAAAAAACAATAAAATCAATGTAAAAATTCATTTAACGAAATAGTTTTGTTGTAAACCCATTTCGTCCAAAATCTCCTTGGACTCGAAAATTTTGGGGTGTAAGTACTTGGGGTCCAAATTTTAATTTTTTTTATTTCTACCTTATATGGTTTGTATACAACAAAAAGCAATAAAATCAATGTAAATACTCATTTAACGAAATAGTTTTGTTGTAACCCGATTTCGTCCAAAATCTCCTTGGACTCGAAAATTTTGGGGTGTAGTACTTGGGGTCCAAACTTTTAATTTTTTTATTTCTACCTTATATGGTTGATACACAACAAATAGCAATAAAATAAATTTAAATACTCATTTAACGAAATAGTTTTGTTGTAAGCCCATTTTGTCCAAAATCTACTTGGACTAGAAAATTTTTGAGTGTTAGTACTTGGGGTCCAAATTTTTAATTTTTTTATTTTTGTCTAATATGGTTTGATACACAACCAAAAACAATAAAATCAGTGTAAAAACTCATTTAACGAAATAGTTTTGTTGTAAGCCCATTTCGTCCAAAATCTCCTTGGTCTCGAAAATTTTGGGGTTTAAGTATTTGGGGTCCAAACTTTTAATTTTTTTATTTTTGTCTAATATGGTTTGATACACAACAAAAAGCAATAAAATCAATGTAAAAACTCATTTAACGAAATAGTTTTTTTGTAAGCCCATTTTGTCCAAAATCTCCTTGGACTCGAAAATTTTGGGGTGTAAGTACTTGGGGTCCAAATTTTAAATTTTTTTATTTCTACCTACTATGGTTTGTACACAACAAAAAGCAATAAAATCAATGTAAATACTCATTTAACGAAATAGTTTTGTTGTAAGCCCATTTCGTCCAAAATCTCCTTGGACTCGAAAAATTTGGGGTGTAGTACTTGGGGTCTAAACTTTTAATTTTTTTATTTCTACCTAATATGGTTTGTACACAACAAAAAGCAATAAAATCAATGTAAATACTCATTTAACGAAATAGTTTTGTTGTAAGCCCATTTCGTCCAAAATCTCCTTGGACTCGAAAATTTTGGGGTGTAACTACTTGGGGTCCAAATTTTAAATTTTTTTATTTCTACCTAATATGGTTTGATACACAACAAAAAACAATAAAATCAATGTAAAAACTCATTTAACGAAATAGTTTATTTGTAAGCCCATTTCGTCCAAAATCTCCTTGGACTCGTAAATTTTGGGGTGTTAGTACTTGGGGTCCAAATTTTTAATTTTTTTATTTCTACCTAATATGGTTTGTACACAACAAAAAACAATAAAATCAATGTAAAAACTCATTTAACGAAATAGTTTTGTTGTAAGCCCATTTCGTCCAAAATCTCCTTGGACTCGAAAATTTTGGGGTGTAGTACTTGGGGTCCAATCTTTTAATTTTTTTATTTCTACCGTATATGGTAGATACACAACAAAAAGCAATTAAATCAATATAAATACTCATTTAACGAAATAGTTTTGTTGTAAGCCGATTTTGTCTAAAATCTAATTGGACTCGAAAATTTTGGAGTGTAAGTACTTGTGGTCCAAATTTTTAATGTTTTTATTTTTGTCTTATATGATTTGATACACAACAAAAAGCAATAAAATCAATGTAAAAACTCATTTAACGAAATAGTTTTTTTGTAAGCCCATTTCGTCCAAAATCTCCTTGGACTCGAAAATTTTGGGGTGTAAGTATTTGGGGTCCAAACTTTTAATTTTTTTATTTCTACCATATATGGTTGATACACAATAAAAAGCAATAAAATCAATGTAAATACTCATTTAACGAAATAGTTTTGTTGTAAGCCCATTTCGTCCAAAATCTCCTTGGACTCGAAAATTTTGGAGTGTAGGTACTTGGGGTCCGAATTTTTAATTTTTTTATTTTTGTCTAATATGGTTTGATACACAACAAAAAGCAATAATATCAATTTTAAAACTCATTTAACGAAATAGTTTTGTTGTAAGCTCATTTCGTCCAAAATCTCCTTGGACTCGAACATTTTAGGTGTAAGTACTTGGGATGCAAATTTTAAATTTTTTTATGTTTGTCTAATATGGTTTGATACACAACCAAAAGCAATAAAATCAATGTAAAAACTCATTTAACGAAATAGTTTTGTTGTGAGCCCATTTTGTCCAAAATCTCCTGGACTCGAAAATGTTAGGGTGTAACTACTTGGGGTCCAAATTATTAATTTTTTTATTTTTGTCTAATATGGTTTGATACACAACAAAAAGCAATAAAATCAATGTAAAAACTCATTTAACGAAATAGTTTTGTTGTAAGCCCATTTCGTCCAAAATCCCCTTGGACTCAAAAATTTTGGGGTGTAAGTACTTGGGGTCCAAATTTTTAATATTTTTATTTTAGTCTAATATGGTTTGATACACAACCAAAAACAATAAAATCAATGTAAAAACTCATTTAACGAAATAGTTTTGTTGTAAGCCCATTTCGTCCAAAATCTCCTTGGACTCGAACATTTTAGGTGTAAGTACTTGGGATGCAAATTTTAAATTTTTTTATGTTTGTCTAATCTGGTTTGATACACAACCAAAAGCAATAAAATCAATGTAAAAACTCATTTAACGAAATAGTTTTGTTGTAAGCCCCTTTTGTCCAAAATCTCCTTGGACTCGAAAATTTTTGGGTGTAAGAACTTGGGGTACGAATTTTAAATTTTTTTATTTTTGTCTAATATGGTTTGATACACAACCAAAAGCAATAAAATCAATGTAAAAACTCATTTAACGAAATAGTTTTGTTGTAAGCCCATATGGTCCAAAATCTCCTTGGACTCGAAAATTTTGGGGTGTAAGTACTTGGGGTCCAAAGTTTAATTTTTTTTATTTTTGTCTTATATGGTTTGATACACAACCAAAAACAATAAAATCAATGTAAAAACTCATTTAACGAAATAGTTTTGTTGTAAACCCATTTCGTTCAAAATCTCCTTGGACTCGAAAATGTTGGGGTGTAACTACTTGGGGTCCAAATTATTATTTTTTTTATTTTTGTCTAATATGGTTTGATACACAACAAAAAGCAATAAAATCAATGTAAAAACTCATTTAACGAAATAGTTTTGTTGTAAGCCCATTTCGTCCAAAATCTCCTTGGACTCGAACTTTTTGGGGAGTAAGTACTTGGGATCCAAATTTTTATTTTTTTATTTTTGTCTAATGTGGTTTGATACACAACCAAAAGCAATAAAATAAATGTAAAGACTCATTTAACGAAATAGTTTTGTTGTAAGCCCATTTCGTCCAAAATCTCCTTGGACTCGAAAGTTTTGGGGTGTAAGTACTTGGGGTCCAAAATTTTAGTTTTTTTATTTTTGTCTAATATGGTTTGATACACAACCAAAAGCAATAAAATCAATGTAAAAACTCATTTAACGAAATAGTTTTGTTGTAAGCCCATTTCGTCCAAAATCTCCTTGGACTCGAAAATTTTGGGGTGTAAGTACTTGGGGTCCAAATTTTTAATTTTGTTATTTTTGTCTAATATGGTTTGATATACAACCAAAAACAATAAAATCAATGTAAAAACTCATTTAACGAAATAGTTTTGTTGTAAGCCCATTTCGTCCAAAATCTCTTGGGACTCGAAAATTTTGGGGTGTAAGTACTTGTGGTCCAAATTTTTAATTTTTTTATTTTTGTCTAATATGGTTTGATACACAACCAAAAGCAATAAAATCAATGTAAAAACTCATTTAACGAAATAGTTTTGTTGTAAGCTTATTTCGTCCAAAATCTCCTTGGACTCGAAAATTTTGGGGTGTAAGTACTTGGGGTCCAAATTTTTAATTTTTTTATTTTTGTCTAATATGGTTTGATACACAACCGAAAGCAATAAAATCAATGTAAAAACTCATTTAACGAAATAGTTTTGTTGTAAGCCCATTTCGTCCAAAATCTCCTTGGACTCGAAATTTTTGGAGTGTAAGTACTTGGGGTCCAAATTTTTAATTTTTTTATTTTTGTCAAATATGGTTTGATACACAACCAAAAACAATAAAATCAATGTAAAAACTCATTTAACGAAATAGTTTTGTTGTAAGCCGATTTCGTCCAAAATCTTCTTGGACTCGAAAATTTTGGGTTGTAAGTACTTGGGATCCAAATTTTTAATTTTTTTATTTTTGTCTTATATGGTTTGATACACAACCAAAAGCAACAAAATCAATGTAAAAACTCATTTAACGAAATAGTTTTTTTGTAAGCCCATTTCGTCCAAAATTTCCTTGGACTCGAAAATTTTGGGGTGTAAGTACTTGGGGTCCAAATTTTTAATTTTTTTATTTTTGTCTAATATGGTTTGATACACAACCAAAAACAATAAAATCAATGTAAAAACTCATTTAACGAAATAGTTTTGTTGTAAGCCCATTTCGTCCAAAATCTCCTTGGACTCGAAAATTTTGGGGTGTAAGTACTTGGGGTCCAAATTTTTAATTTTTTTACTTTTGTCTAATATGGTTTGATACACAACCAAAAACAATAAAATCAATGTAATAACTCATTTAACGAAATATTTTTGTTGTAAGCCCATTTCGTCCAAAATCTCCTTGGACTCGAAAATTTTGGGGAGTAAGTACTTGGGGTCAAAATTTTTAATTTTTTTATTTTTGTCTAATATGGTTTGATACACAACCAAAAACAATAAAATCAATGTAAAAAACTCATTTAACGAAACAGTTTTGTGTAAGCCCATTTCGTCCAAAATCTCCTTGGACTCGAAAATTTTGGGGTGTAAGTACTTGGGGTCCAAATTTTTAATTTTTTTATTTTTTTCTAATATGGTTTGATACACAACCAAAAACAATAAAATCAATGTAAAAACTCATTTAACGAAATAGTTTTGTTGTAAGCCCATTTCGTTCAAAATCTCCTTGGACTCGAAAGTTTTGGGGTGTAAGTACTTGGGGTCCAAATTTTAAATTTTTTTATTTTTGTCTAATATGGTTTGATACACAACCAAAAGCAATAAAATCAATGTAAAAACTCATTTAACGAAATAGTTTTGTTGTAAGCGCATTTCGTCCAAAATCTCCTTGGACTCGAAAATGTTGGGGTGTAACTACTTGGGGTCCAAATTATTAATTTTTTTATTTTTGTCTTATATGGTTTGATACACAACCAAAGCAATAAAATCAATGTAAAAACTCATTTAACGAAATAGTTTTGTTGTAAGCCCATTTCGTCCAAAATCTAATATGGT
>CAKOBK010000284.1:0-35590 GCA_932526605.1 Nephrotoma flavescens | reverse complement strand
AGGACTCGAAAATTTTGGGTGTAAGTACTTGGGGTCCGATTTTTTTTTTTGGATTTTTGTCTAATATGGTTTGATTCACAACCAAAAACAATAAAATCAATGTAAAAATTCATTTAGCGAAATAGTTTTGTTGTAAGCCCATTTCAACCAGAATCTACTAGTACTCGAAAATTTAGGGTGTAAGTACTTGGGGTCCGATTTTTTTTTTTGAATTTTTGTCTAATATGCTTTGATTCACAACCAAAAACAATAAAATCAATGTAAAAATTCATTTAACGAAATAGTTTTGTTGTAAGCCCATTTCAACCAGAATCTACTAGGACTCGAAAATTTTGGGTGTAAGTACTTGGGCTCCGATTTTTTTTTCTTATGGATTTTTGTCTAATATGGTTTGATTCACAACTAAAAACAATAAAATCAATGTAAAAATTCATTTAACGAAATAGTTTTGTTGTAAGCCCATTTCAACCAGAATCTACTAGGACTCGAAAATTTTGGGTGTAAGTACTTGGGGTCCGATTTTTTTTTTGGATTTTTGTCTAATATGGTTTGATTCACAACCAAAAACAATAAAATCAATGTAAAAATTCATTTAACGAAATAGTTTTGTTGTAAGCCCATTTCAACCAGAATCTACTAGGACTCGAAAATTTTGGGTGTAAGTACTTGGAGTCGGATTTTTTTTTTTATTGGATTTTTGTCTAATATGGTTTGATTCACAACCAAAAACAATAATATCAATGTAAAAATTCATTTAACGAAATAGTTTTGTTGTAAGCCAGTTTCAACCAGAATCTACTAGGACTCGAAAATTTTGGGTGTAAGTACTTGGAGTCCGATTTTTTTTTTTTTTTGGATTTTTGTCTAATATGGTTTGATTCACAACCAAAAACAATAAAATCAATGTAAAAATTCATTTTAAGAAATAGTTTTGTTGTAAGCCCATTTCAACCAGAATCTACTAGGGCTCGATAATTTTGGCTGTAAGTACTTGGGGTCCCATTTTTATTTTTTTTTATTTTTGTCTAATATGGTTTGATTCACAACCAAAAACAATCAAATCAATGTAAAAATTCATTTAACGAAATAGTTTTGTTGTAGGCCCATTTCAACCAGAATCTACTAGGACTCGAAAATTTTGGGTGTAAGTACTTGGGGTCCGATTTTTTTTTTTTAATTTTTGTCTAATATGGTTTGATTCACAACCAAAAACAATAAAATCAATGTAAAAATTCATTTAGCGAAATAGTTTGGTTGTAAGCCCATTTCAACCAGAATCTACTAGTACTCGAAAATTTAGGGTGTAAGTACTTGGGGTCCGATTTTTTTTTTTGAATTTTTGTCTAATATGCTTTGATTCACAACCAAAAACATTAAAATCAATGTAAAAATTCATTTAACGAAATAGTTTTGTTGAAAGCCCATTTCAACCAGAATCTACTAGGACTCGAAAATTTTGGGTGTAAGTACTTGGGGTCCGATTTTTTTTTCTAATTGATTTTTGTCTAATATGGTTTGATTCACAACTAAAAACAATAAAATCAATGTAAAAATTCATTTAACGAAATGGTTTTGTTGTAAGCCCATTTCAACCAGAATCTACTAGGACTCGAAAATTTTGGGTGTAAGTACTTGGGGTCCGATTTTTTTTTGGATTTTTGTCTTATATGGTTTGATTCACAACCAAAAACAATAAAATCAATGTAAAAATTCATTTAACGAAATAGTTTTGTTGTAAGCCCATTTCAACCAGAATCTACTAGGACTCGAAAATTTTGGGTGTAAGTACTTGGAGTCGGATTTTTTTTTTTTATTGGATTTTTGTCTAATATGGTTTGATTCACAACCAAAACAATAATATCAATGTAAAAATTTATTTAACGAAATAGTTTTGTTGTAAGCCAGTTTCAACCAGAATCTACTAGGACTCGAAAATTTTGGGTGTAAGTACTTGGAGTCCGATTTTTTTTTTTTTTTTTTGGATTTTTGTCTAATATGGTTTGATTCACAACCAAAAACAATAAAATCAATGTAAAAATTCATTTAACGAAATAGTTTTGTTGTAAGCCCATTTCAACCAGAATCTACTAGGACTCGAAAATTTTGGGTGTAAGTACTTGGGGTCCGATTATTTTTTTGGATTTTTGTCTAATATGGTTTGATTCACAACCAAAAACAATAAAATCAATGTAAAAATTCATTGAACGAAATAGTTTTGTTGTAAGCCCATTTCAACCAGAATGTACTAGGACTCGAAAATTTTGGGTGTAAGTACTTGGGGTCCGATTTTTTTTTTTGGGTTTTTGTCTAATATGGTTTGATTCACAACCAAAAACAATAAACTCTATTTAAAAATTCATTTAACGAAATAGTTTTGTTGTAAGCCCATTTCAACCAGAATCTACTAGGACTCGAAAATTTTGGGTGTAAGTACTTGAGGTCCACATTTTTTTTTTGGATTTTTGTCTAATATGGTTTGATTCACAACCAAAAACAATAAAATCAGTGTAAAAATTCATTTAACGAAATAGTTGTTGTAAGCCTATTTCAACCAGAATCTACTAGTACTCGAAAATTTTGGGTGTAAGTACTTGGGGTGCGATTTTTTTTTTGGATTTTTGTCTAATATGGTTTGATTCACAACCAAAAACAATAAAATCAATGTAAAAATTCATTTAACGAAATAGTTTTGTTGTAAGCCCATTTCAACCAGAATCTCCTACTACTCGAAAATTTTGGGTGTAAGCACTTGGGGTCCGATTTTTTTTATTTTTTGGATTTTTGTCTAATATGGTTTGATTCACAACCAAAAACAATAAAATCAATGTAAAAATTCATTTAACGAAATAGTTTTGTTGTAAGCCCATTTGAACCAGAATCTACTATTACTCGAAAATTTTGGGCGTAAGTACTTGGAGTCCGATTTTGTTTTTTTTGGATTTTTGTCTAATATGGTTTGATTCACAACCAAAAACAATAAAATCAATGTTAAAATTTATTTAAGAAATAGTTTTGTTGTAAGCCCATTTCAACCAGAATCTACTAGGACTCGGAAATTTTGGATGTAAGTACTTGGGGTCCGATTTTTTTTTGGATTTTTTTGTAATATGGTTTGATTCACAGCCAAAAACAATAATTCATTTAACGAAATAGTTTTGTTGTAAGCCCATTTCAACCAGAATCTACTAGGACTCGAAAATTTTGGGTGTAAGTACTTGGGGTCCGATTTTTTTTTTTGGATTTTTGTCTAATATGGTTTGATTCACAACCCAAAACCATAAAATCGATGTAAAAATTCATTACACGAAATAGTTTTGTTGTAAGCCCATTTCAACCAGAATCTACTAGGACTTGAAAATTTTGGGTGTAAGTACTTGGGGTCCGATTTGTTTTTAGGATTTTTGTCTAATATGGTTTGATTCACAACCAAAAACAATAAAAACAATGTAAAAATTCATTTAACGAAATAGTTTTGTTGTAAGCCCATTTGAACCAGAATCTACTAGGACTCGAAAATTTTGGGTGTAAGTACTTGGGGTCCGATTTTTTTTTTGGATTTTTGTCTAGTATGGTTTGGCTCTCAACCAAAAACAATAAAATCAATGTAAAAATTCATTTAACGAAATAGTTTTGTTGTAAGCCCATTTCAACCAGAATCTACTAGGACTCGAAAATTTTGGGCGTAAGTACTTGGGGTCCGATTTTTTTTTTGGGTTTTTGTCTAATATGGTTTGATTCACAACCAAAAACAATAAAATCAATGTAAAAATTCATTTAACGAAATAGTTTTGTTGTAAGCCCATTTCAACCAGAATCTACTAGGACTCGAAAATTTTGGGTGTAAGTACTTGGGGTCCGATTTTTTTTTTGGTTTTAGTTTAATACGGTTTGATTCACAACCAAAAACAATAAAATCAATGTAAAAATTCATTTAACGAAATAGTTCTGTTGTAAGCCCATTTCAACCAGAATCTACTAAGACTCGAAAATTCTGTGTGTAAGTACTTGGGGTCCAATTTTTTTTTTTTGGATTTTTGTCTAATATGGTTTGATTCACAACCAAAAACAATAAAATCAATGTAAAAATTCATTTAGCGAAATAGTTTTGTTGTAAGCCCATTTCAACCAGAATCTACTAGGACTCGAAAATTTTGGGTGTAAGTACTTGGGGTCCGATTTTTTTTATTTAGAATTTTGTCTAATATGGTTTGATTCACAACCAAAAACAATAAAATCAATGTAAAAATTCATTTAACGAAATAGTTTTGTTGTAAGCCCATTTCAACCAGAATCTACTAGGACTCGAAAATTTTGGGTGTAAGTACTTGGGGTCCGATTTTTTCTTTTTCGGATTTTTTTCTTATATGGTTTGATTCACAACCAAAAACAATAAAATCAATGTAAAAATTCATTTAACGAAATAGTTTTGTTGTAAGCCCATTTCAACCAGAATCTACTAGGACTCGAAAATTTTGGGTGTAAGTACTTGGGGTCCGATTTTTTTTTTGGATTTTTGTCTAATATGGTTTGATTCACAACCCAAAACAATAAAATCAATGTAAAAATTCATTTAACGAAATAGTTTTGTTGTAAGCCCATTTCAACCAGAATCTTCTAGGACTCGAAAATTTTGGGTGTAAGTACTTGGGGTCCGATTTTTTCTTTTTTGGATTTTTGTCTAATATGGTTTGATTCACAACCAAAAACAATAAAATCAATGTAAAAATTCATTTAACGAAATAGTTTTGTTGTAAGCCCATTTCAACCAGAATCTTCTAGGACTCGAAAATTTTGGGTGTAAGTAGTTGGGGTCCGATTTTTTTTTTTTTTTGGATTTTTGTCTAATATGGTTTGATTCACAACCAAAAACAATAAAATCATTGTAAAAATTCATTTAACGAAATAGTTTTTTTGTAAGCTCATTTCAACCAGAATCTACTAGGATTCGAAAATTTTGGGTGTAAGTACTTGAGGTCCGATTTTTTTTAATTTTTTTATTTTTATCTAATATGGTTTGGTTCACAACCAAAAACAATAAAATCAATGTAAAAATTCATTTAACGAAATAGTTTTGTTGTAATCCCATTTCAACAAGAATCTACTAGGACTCGAAAATTTTGGGTGTAAGTACTTGGGTCCGATTTTTTTTTTTGGATTTTTGTCTAATATGGTTTGATTCACAACCAAAAACAATAAAATCAATGTAAAAATTCATTTAACGAAATAGTTTTATTGTAAGCCCATTTCAACCAGAATCTCCTACTACTCGAAAATTTTGGGTATAAGTACTTGGGGTCCGATTTTTTTGTTGATTTTTGTCTAATATGGTTTGATTCACAACCAAAAACAATAAAATCAATGTAAAAATTCATTTAATGAAATAGTTTTGTTGTAAGCCCATTTCAACCAGAATCTACTAGGACTCGAAAATTTTGGGTGTAAGTACTTGGGGTCCGATTTTTTTTTTTTTGATTTTTGTCTAATATGGTTTGATTCACAACCAAAAACAATAAAATCAATGTAAAAATTCATTTAACGAAATAGTTTTGTTGTAAGCCCATTTCAACCAGAATCTACTAGGACTCGAAAATTTTGGGTGTAAGTACTTGGGGTCAGATTTTTTTTTTGGATTTTTGTCTAATATGGTTTGATTCACAACCAAAAACAATAAAATCAATGTAAAAATTCATTTAACGAAATAGTTTTGTTCTAAGCCCATTTCAACCAGAATCTACTAGGACTCGAAAATTTTGGGTGTAAGTACTTGGGATCCGATTTTTTTTTTGGATTTTTGTCTTATATGGTTTGATTCACAACCAAAAACAATAAAATCAATGTAAAAATTCATTTAACGAAAGAGTTTTGTTGTAAGCCCATTTCAACCAGAATCTACTAGGACTCGAAAATTTTGGGTGTAAGTACTTGGGGTCCGATTTTTTTTTTTGGATTTTTGTCTAATATGCTTTGATTCACAACCAAAAACAATAAAATCAATGTAAAAATTCATTTAACGAAATAGTTGTAAGCCCATTTCAACCAGAATCTACTAGGACTCGAAAATTTTGGGTGTAAGTACTTGGGGTCCGATTTTTTTTTTTTTGGATTTTTGTCTAATATGGTTTGATTCGCAACCAAAAACAATAAAATCAAATAAAAATTCATTTAACGAAATACTTTTGTTGTAAGCCCATTTCAACCAGAATCTCCTACTACTCGAAAATTTTGGGTGTAAGCACTTGGGGTCCGATTTTTTTTATTTTTTGGATTTTTGTCTAATATGGTTTGATTCACAACCAAAAACAATAAAATCAATGTAAAAATTCATTTAACGAAATCGTTTTGTTGTAAGCCCATTTCAACCAGAATCTACTAGGACTCGAAAATTTTGGGTCTAAGTACTTGGGGTCCGATTTTTTTTTTGGATTTTTGTCTAATATGGTTTGATTCACAACCAAAAACAATAAAATCAATGTAAAAATTCATTTAACGAAATAGTTTTGTTGTAAGCCCATTTCAACCAGAATCTATTAGGACTCGAAAATTTTGGGTGTAAGTACTTGGGATCCGATTTTTTTTTTGGATTTTTGTCTTATATGGTTTGATTCACAACCAAAAACAATAAAATCAATGTAAAAATTCATTTAACGAAAGAGTTTTGTTGTAAGCCCATTTCAACCAGAATCTACTAGGACTCGAAAATTTTGGGTGTAAGTACTTGGGGTCCGATTTTTTTTTTGGATTTTTGTCTAATATGCTTTGATTCACAACCAAAAACAATAAAATCAATGTAAAAATTCATTTAACGAAATAGTTGTAAGCCCATTTCAACCAGAATCTACTAGGACTCGAAAATTTTGGGTGTAAGTACTTGGGGTCTGATTTTTTTTTTGGATTTTTGTCTAATATGGTTTGATTCGCAACCAAAAACAATAAAATCAAATAAAAATTCATTTAACGAAATACTTTTGTTGTAAGCCCATTTCAACCAGAATCTACTGGGACTCGAAAATTTTGGGTGTAAGTACTTGGGGTCAGATTTTTTTTTTTTGATATTATACTAATATGGTTTGATTCACAACCAAAAACAATAAAATCTATTTAAAAATTCATTTAACGAAATAGTTTTGTTGTAAGCCCATTTCAACCAGAATCTACTAGGACTCAAAAATTTTGGGTGTAAGTACTTGAGGTCCACATTTTTTTTTTGGATTTTTGTCTAATATGGTTTGATTCACAACCAAAAACAATAAAATCAGTGTAAAAATTCATTTAACGAAATAGTTGTTGTAAGCCCATTTCAACCAGAATCTACTAGTACTCGAAAATTTTGGGTGTAAGTACTTGGGGTGCGATTTTTTTTTTTGGATTTTTGTCTAATATGGTTTGATTCACAACCAAAAACAATAAAATCAATGTAAAAATTCATTTAACGAAATAGTTTTGTTGTAAGCCCATTTCAACCAGAATCTCCTACTACTCGAAAATTTTGGGTGTAAGCACTTGGGGTCCGATTTTTTTTATTTTTTGGATTTTTGTCTAATATGGTTTGATTCACAACCAAAAACAATAAAATCAATGTAAAAATTCATTTAACGAAATAGTTTTGTTGTAAGCTCATTTGAAGCAGAATCTACTAGGACTCGAAAATTTTGGGCGTAAGTACTTGGGGTCCGATTTTTTTTTTTTGGATTTTTGTCTAATATGGTTTGATTCACAACCAAAAACAATAAAATCAATGTTAAATTTATTTAAGAAATAGTTTTGTTGTAAGCCCATTTCAACCAGAATCTACTAGGACTCGGAAATTTTGGATGTAAGTACTTGGGGTCCGATTTTTTTTTGGATTTTTTTGTAATATGGTTTGATTCACAGCCAAAAACAATAATTCATTTAACGAAATAGTTTTGTTGTAAGCCCATTTCAACTAGAATCTACTAGGACTCGAAAATTTTGGGTGTAAGTACTTGGGGTCCGATTTTTTTTTTTGGATTTTTGTCTAATATGGTTTGATTCACAACCCAAAACCATAAAATCGATGTAAAAATTCATTACACGAAATAGTTTTGTTGTAAGCCCATTTCAACCAGAATCTACTAGGACTTGAAAATTTTGGGTGTAAGTACTTGGGGTCCGATTTGTTTTTAGGATTTTTGTCTAATATGGTTTGATTCACAACCAAAGACAATAAAAACAATGTAAAAATTCATTTAACGAAATAGTTTTGTTGTAAGCCCATTTGAACCAGAATCTACTAGGACTCGAAAATTTTGGGTGTAAGTACTTGGGGTCCGATTTTTTTTTTGGATTTTTGTCTAGTATGGTTTGGCTCTCAACCAAAAACAATAAAATCAATGTAAAAATTCATTTAACGAAATAGTTTTGTTGTAAGCCCATTTCAACCAGAATCTACTAGGACTCGAAAATTTTGGGCGTAAGTACTTGGGGTCCGATTTTTTTTTTGGGTTTTTGTCTAATATGGTTTGATTCACAACCAAAAACAATAAAATCAATGTAAAAATTCATTTAACGAAATAGTTTTGTTGTAAGCCCATTTCAACCAGAATCTACTAGGACTCGAAAATTTTGGGTGTAAGTACTTGGGGTCCGATTTTTTTTTTGGTTTTAGTTTAATACGGTTTGATTCACAACCAAAAACAATAAAATCAATGTAAAAATTCATTTAACGAAATAGTTCTGTTGTAAGCCCATTTCAACCAGAATCTACTAAGACTCGAAAATTCTGTGTGTAAGTACTTGGGGTCCAATTTTTTTTTTTTTGGATTTTTGTCTAATATGGTTTGATTCACAACCAAAAACAATAAAATCAATGTAAAAATTCATTTAGCGAAATAGTTTTGTTGTAAGCCCATTTCAACCAGAATCTACTAGGACTCGAAAATTTTGGGTGTAAGTACTTGGGGTCCGATTTTTTTTTTTTAGAATTTTGTCTAATATGGTTTGATTCACAACCAAAAACAATAAAATCAATGTAAAAATTCATTTAACGAAATAGTTTTGTTGTAAGCCCATTTCAACCAGAATCTACTAGGACTCGAAAATTTTGGGTGTAAGTACTTGGGGTCCGATTTTTTCTTTTTCGGATTTTTTTTTAATATGGTTTGATTCACAACCAAAAACAATAAAATCAATGTAAAAATTCATTTAACGAAATAGTTTTGTTGTAAGCCCATTTCAACCAGAATCTACTAGGACTCGAAAATTTTGGGTGTAAGTACTTGGGGTCCGATTTTTTTTTTGGATTTTTGTCTAATATGGTTTGATTCACAACCCAAAACAATAAAATCAATGTAAAAATTCATTTAACGAAATAGTTTTGTTGTAAGCCCATTTCAACCAGAATCTTCTAGGACTCGAAAATTTTGGGTGTAAGTACTTGGGGTCCGATTTTTTCTTTTTTGGATTTTTGTCTAATATGGTTTGATTCACAACCAAAAACAATAAAATCAATGTAAAAATTCATTTAACGAAATAGTTTTGTTGTAAGCCCATTTCAACCAGAATCTTCTAGGACTCGAAAATTTTGGGTGTAAGTAGTTGGGGTCCGATTTTTTTTTTTTTTTTGGATTTTTGTCTAATATGGTTTGATTCACAACTAAAAACAATAAAATCATTGTAAAAATTCATTTAACGAAATAGTTTTTTTGTAAGCCCATTTCAACCAGAATCTACTAGGATTCGAAAATTTTGGGTGTAAGTACTTGGGGTCCGATTTTTTTTAATTTTTTTATTTTTATCTAATATGGTTTGGTTCACAACCAAAAACAATAAAATCAATGTAAAAATTCATTTAACGAAACAGTTTTGTTGTAATCCCATTTCAACAAGAATCTACTAGGACTCGAAAATTTTGGGTGTAAGTACTTGGGTCCGATTTTTTTTTTTGGATTTTTGTCTAATATGGTTTGATTCACAACCAAAAACAATAAAATCAATGTAAAAATTCATTTAACGAAATAGTTTTATTGTAAGCCCATTTCAACCAGAATCTCCTACTACTCGAAAATTTTGGGTATAAGTACTTGGGGTCCGATTTTTTTGTTGATTTTTGTCTAATATGGTTTGATTCACAACCAAAAACAATAAAATCAATGTAAAAATTCATTTAATGAAATAGTTTTGTTGTAAGCCCATTTCAACCAGAATCTACTAGGACTCGAAAATTTTGGGTGTAAGTACTTGGGGTCCGATTTTTTTTTTTTTTAATTTTTGTCTAATATGGTTTGATTCACAACCAAAAACAATAAAATCAATGTAAAAATTCATTTAACGAAATAGTTTTGTTGTAAGCCCATTTCAACCAGAATCTACTAGGACTCGAAAATTTTGGGTGTAAGTACTTGGGGTCCGATTATTTTTTTGGATTTTTGTCTAATATGGTTTGATTCACAACTAAAAACAATAAAATCAATGTAAAAATTCATTTAACGAAATAGTTGTGTTATAAGCCCATTTCAACCAGAATGTACTAGGACTCGAAAATTTTGTGTGTGAGTACTTGGGGTCCAATTTTTTTTTTGGGTTTTTGTCTAATATGGTTTGATTCACAAGCAAAAACAATAAAATCAATGTAAAAATTCATTTAACGAAATAGTTTTGTTGTAAGCCCATTTAAACCAGAATCTACTAGGACTCGAAAATTTTGGGTGTAAGTACTTGAGGTCCGATTTTTTTTTTGGATTTTTGTCTAATATGGTTTGATTCACAACCAAAAACAATAAACTCAATGTAAAAATTCATTTAACGAAATAGTTTTGTTGTAAGCCCATTTCAACGAGAATCTACTAGGACTCGAAAATTTTGGGTGTAAGTACTTGAGGTCCGATTTTTTTTTTTGGATTTTTGTCTAATATGGTTTGATTCACAACCAAAAACAATAAAATCAATGTAAAAATTCATTTAACGAAATAGTTTTGTTGTAAGCCCAGTTCAACCAAAATCTACTAGGACTCGAAAATTTTGGGTGTAAGTACTTGGGGTCCGATTTTTTTTTTGGATTTTTGTCTAATATGGTTTGATTCACAACCAAAAACAATAAAATCAATGTAAAAATTCATTTAACGAAATAGTTTTGTTGTAAGCCCATTTCAACCAGAATCTACTAGGACTCGAAAATTTTGGGTGTAAGTACTTGGGGTCCGATTTTTTTTTTTAGGATTTTTGTCTAATATGGTTTGATTTACAACCAAAAACAATAAAATCAATGTAAAAATTCATTTAACGAAATAGTTTTGTTGTAAGCCCATTTCAACCAGAATCTACTAGGACTCGAAAATTTTGGGTGTAAGTACTTGGGTCCGATTTTTTTTTTTTGGATTTTTGTCTAATATGGTTTGATTCACAACCAAACCAATAAAATCAATGTAAAAATTCATTTAACGAAATAGTTTTGTTGTAAGCCCGTTTCAACCAGAATCTACTAGGACTCGAAAATTTTGGGTGTAAGTACTTGGGGTCCGATTTTTTTTTTTTTGGATTGTTTGTCTAATATGGTTTGAATCACAACCAAAAACAATAAAATCAATGTAAAAATTCATTTAACGAAATAGTTTTGTTGTAAGCCCATTTCAACAAGAATCTACTAGGACTCGAAAATTTTGGGTGTAAGTACTTGGGTCCGATTTTTTTTTTTGGATTTTTGTCTAATATGGTTTGATTCACAACCAAAAACAATAAAATCAATGTAAAAATTCATTTAACGAAATAGTTTTATTGTAAGCCCATTTCAACCAGAATCTCCTACTACTCGAAAATTTTGGGTATAAGTACTTGGGGTCCGATTTTTTTGTTGATTTTTGTCTAATATGGTTTGATTCACAACCAAAAACAATAAAATCAATGTAAAAATTCATTTAATGAAATAGTTTTGTTGTAAGCCCATTTCAACCAGAATCTACTAGGACTCGAAAATTTTGGGTGTAAGTACTTGGGGTCCGATTTTTTTTTTTTTGATTTTTGTCTAATATGGTTTGATTCACAACCAAAAACAATAAAATCAATGTAAAAATTCATTTAACGAAATAGTTTTGTTGTAAGCCCATTTCAACCAGAATCTACTAGGACTCGAAAATTTTGGGTGTAAGTACTTGGGGTCCAATTTTTTTAAATATGGATTTTTGTCTAATATGGTTTGATTCACAACTAAAAACAATAAAATCAATGTAAAAATTCATTTAACGAAATAGTTGTGTTATAAGCCCATTTCAACCAGAATGTACTAGGACTCGAAAATTTTGTGTGTAAGTACTTGGGGTCCAATTTTTTTTTTGGGTTTTTGTCTAATATGGTTTGATTCACAAGCAAAAACAATAAAATCAATGTAAAAATTCATTTAACGAAATAGTTTTGTTGTAAGCCCATTTAAACCAGAATCTACTAGGACTCGAAAATTTTGGGTGTAAGTACTTGAGGTCCGATTTTTTTTTTGGATTTTTGTCTAATATGGTTTGATTCACAACCAAAAACAATAAACTCAATGTAAAAATTCATTTAACGAAATAGTTTTGTTGTAAGCCCATTTCAACGAGAATCTACTAGGACTCGAAAATTTTGGGTGTAAGTACTTGAGGTCCGATTTTTTTTTTTGGATTTTTGTCTAATATGGTTTGATTCACAACCAAAAACAATAAAATCAATGTAAAAATTCATTTAACGAAATAGTTTTGTTGTAAGCCCAGTTCAACCAGAATCTACTAGGACTCGAAAATTTTGGGTGTAAGTACTTGGGGTCCGATTTTTTTTTTGGATTTTTGTCTAATATGGTTTGATTCACAACCAAAAACAATAAAATCAATGTAAAAATTCATTTAACGAAATAGTTTTGTTGTAAGCCCATTTCAACCAGAATCTACTAGGACTCGAAAATTTTGGGTGTAAGTACTTGGGGTCCGATTTTTTTTTTTAGCATTTTTGTCTAATTTGGTTTGATTTACAACCAAAAACAATAAAATCAATGTAAAAATTCATTTAACGAAATAGTTTTGTTGTAAGCCCATTTCAACCAGAATCTACTAGGACTCGAAAATTTTGGGTGTAAGTACTTGGGTCCGATTTTTTTTTTTTGGATTTTTGTCTAATATGGTTTGATTCACAACCAAACCAATAAAATCAATGTAAAAATTCATTTAACGAAATAGTTTTGTTGTAAGCCCGTTTCAACCAGAATCTACTAGGACTCGAAAATTTTGGGTGTAAGTACTTGGGGTCCGATTTTTTTTTTTGGATTTTTGTCTAATATGGTTTGATTCACAACCAAAAACAATAAAATCAATGTGAAAATTCATTTAACAAAATAGTTTTGTTGTAAGCCCATTTCAATCAGAATCTACTAGGACTCGAAAATTTTGGGTGTAAGTACTTGGGGTCCGATTTTTTTTTTTTTGGATTGTTTGTCTAATATGGTTTGAATCACAACCAAAAACAATAAAATCAATGTAAAAATTCATTTAACGAAATAGTTTTGTTGTAAGCCCATTTCAACCAGAATCTACTAGGATTCGAAAATTTTGGGTGTAAGTACTTGGGGTTCAATTTTTTTCAGATTTTTGTCTAATATGGTTTGATTCACAACCAAAAACAATAAAATCAATGTAAAAATTCATTTAACGAAATAGTTTTGTTGTAAGTCCATTTCAACCAGAATCTACTAGGACTCGCAAATTTTGGGTGTAAGTACTTGGGGTCCGATTTTTTTTGGGGGTTTTCGTCTAATATGCTTTGATTCACAACCAAAAACAATAAAATCAATGTAAAAATTCATTTAACGAAATAGTTTTGTTGTAAGCCCATTTAAACCAGAATCTACTAGGACTCGAAGATTTTGGGTGTAAGTACTTGAGGTCCGATTTTTTTTTTGGATTTTTGTCTAATATGGTTTGATTCACAACCAAAAACAATAAACTCAATGTAAAAGTTCATTTAACGAAATAGTTTTGTTGTAAGCCCATTTCAACCAGAATCTACTAGGACTCGAAAATTTTGGGTGTAAGTTCTTGAGGTCCGATTTTTTTTTTGGATTTTTGTCTAATATGGTTTGATTCACAACCAAAAACAATAAAATCAATGTAAAAATTCATTTAACGAAATAGTTTTGTTGTAAGCGCATTTCAACCAGAATCTACTAGGACTCGAAAATTTTGGGTGTAAGTACTTGGGGTCCGATTTTTTTTTTGGATTTTTGTCTAATATGATTTGATTCACAACCAAAAACAATAAAATCAATGTAAAAATTCATTTAACGAAATAGTTTTGTTGTAAGCCCATTTCAACCAGAATCTACTAGGACTCGAAAATTTTGGGTGTAAGTACTTGGGGTCCGATTTTTTTTTTGGGTTTTTGTCTAATATGGTTTGATTCACAACCAAAAACAATAAATTCATTTAACGAAATAGTTTTGTTGTAAGCCCATTTCAACCAGAATCTACTAGGACTCGAAAATTTTGGGTGTAAGTACTTGGGGTCCGATTTTTTTTTTTTGGATTTTTGTCTAATATGGTTTGATTCACAACCAAAAACAATAAAATCAATGTGAAAATTCATTTAACAAAATAGTTTTGTTGTAAGCCCATTTCAATCAGAATCTACTAGGACTCGAAAATTTTGGGTGTAAGTACTTGGGGTCCGATTTTTTTTTTTTTTGGATTTTTGTCTAATATGGTTTGAATCACAACCAAA
Organism: Nephrotoma flavescens; assembly: GCA_932526605.1. Classification (NCBI taxonomy): domain Eukaryota; kingdom Metazoa; phylum Arthropoda; class Insecta; order Diptera; family Tipulidae; genus Nephrotoma; species Nephrotoma flavescens. Next base: position 20,899 of record CAKOBK010000284.1, on the reverse strand, counting down.
AACAATAAAATCAATGTAAAAATTCATTTAACGAAATAGTTTTGTTGTAAGCCCATTTCAACCAGAATCTACTAGGATTCGAAAATTTTGGGTGTAAGTACTTGGGGTTCAATTTTTTTCGGATTTTTGTCTAATATGGTTTGATTCACAACCAAAAACAATAAAATCAATGTAAAAATTCATTTAACGAAATAGTTTTGTTGTAAGCCCATTTCAACCAGAATCTACTAGGACTCGCAAATTTTGGGTGTAAGTACTTGGGGTCCGATTTTTTTTTTGGGATTTTCATCTAATATGCTTTGATTCACAACCAAAAACAATAAAATCAATGTAAAAATTCATTTAACGAAATAGTTTTGTTGTAAGCCCATTTCAACCAGAATCTACTAGGACTCGAAAATTTTGGGTGTAAGTACTTGGGGTCCGATTTTTTTTTGGATTTTTGTCTAATATGGTTTGATTCACAACCAAAAACAATAAACTCAATGTAAAAGTTCATTTAACGAAATAGTTTTGTTGTAAGCCCATTTCAACCAGAATCTCGTACTACTCGAAAATTTTGGGTGTAAGTACTTGAGGTCCGATTTTTTTTTTGGATTTTTGTCTAATATGGTTTGATTCACCACCAAAAACAATAAAATCGATGTAAAAATTCATTTAACGAAATAGTTTTGTTGTAAGCCCATTTCAACCAGAATCTACTAGGACTCGAAAATTTTGGGTGTAAGTACTTGGGGTCCGATTTTTTTTTGGATTTTTGTCTAATATGATTTGATTCACAACCAAAAACAATAAAATCAATGTAAAAATTCATTTAACGAAATAGTTTTGTTGTAAGCCCATTTCAACCAGAATCTACTAGGACTCGAAAATTTTGGGTGTAAGTACTTGGGGTCCGATTTTTTTTTTTTGGGTTTTTGTCTAATATGGTTTGATTCACAACCAAAAACAATAAAATCTATGTAAAAATTCATTTAACGAAATAGTTTTGTTGTAAGCCCATTTCAACCAGAATCTACTAGGACTCGAAAATTTTGGGTGTAAGTACTTGGGGTCCGATTTTTTTTTTTTTGGATTTTTGTCTAATATGGTTTGATTCACAACCAAAAACAATAAAATCAATGTAAAAATTCATTTAACGAAATAGTTTTGTTGTAAGCCCATTTCAACCAGAATCTACTAGGACTCGAAAATTTTGGGTGTAAGTACTTGGGGTCCGATTTTTTTTTTTGGATTTTTGTCTAATATGATTTGATTCACAACCAAAAACAATAAAATCAATGTGAAAATTCATTTAACAAAATAGTTTTGTTGTAAGCCCATTTCAATCAGAATCTACTAGGACTCGAAAATTTTGGGTGTAAGTACTTGGGGTCCGATTTTTTTTTTTTTGGATTTTTGTCTAATATGGTTTGAATTACGACCAAAAACAATAAAATCAATGTAAAAATTCATTTAACGAAATAGATTTGTTGTAAGCCCATTTCAACCAGAATCTACTAGGATTCGAAAATTTTGGGTGTAAGTACCTGGGGTTCAATTTTTTTTCGGATTTTTGTCTAATATGCTTTGATTCACAACCAAAAACAATAAAATCAATGTAAAAATTCCTTTAACGAAATAGTTTTGTTGTAAGCCCATTTCAACCAGAATCTACTAGGACTCGCAAATTTTGGGTGTAAGTACTTGGGGTCCGATTTTTTTTTTGGGATTTTCGTCTAATATGCTTTGATTCACAACCAAAAACAATAAAATCAATGTAAAAATTCATTTAACGAAATAGTTTTGTTGTAAGGCCATTTCAACCAGAATCTACTAGGGCTCGAAAATTTTGGGTGTAAGTACTTGGGGTCCGATTTTTTTTTTTTTGGATTTTTGTCTAATATGGTTTGATTCACAACCAAAAACAATAAAATCAATGTAAAAATTCATTTCAAGCCCATTTCAACCAGAATCTACTAGGACTCAAAAATTTTGGGTGTAAGTACTTGGGGTCCGATTTTTTTTTGGATTTTTTTCTAATATGCTTTGATTCACAACCAAAAACAATAAAATCAATGTAAAAATTCATTTAACGAAATAGTTTTGTTGTAAGCCCATTTCAACCAGAATCTACTAGGACTCGCAAATTTTGGGTGTAAGTACTTGGGGTCCGATTTTTTTTTTGGGATTTTCTTCTAATATGCTTTGATTCACAACCAAAAACAATAAAATCAATGTAAAAATTCATTTAACGAAATAGTTTTGTTGTAAGGCCATTTCAACCAGAATCTACTAGGACTCGAAAATTTTGGGTGTAAGTACTTGGGGTCCGATTTTTTCTTTTTCGGATTTTTTTTCTAATATGGTTCGATTCACAACCAAAAACAATAAAATCAATGTAAAAATTCATTTAACGAAATAGTTTTGTTGTAAGCCCATTTCAACCAGAATCTACTAGGACTCGAAAATTTTGGGTGTAAGTACTTGGGGTCCGATTTTTTTTTTTGGATTTTTGTCTAATATGGTTTGATTCACAACCAAAAACAATAAAATCAATGTAAAAATTCATTTAACGAAATAGTTTTGTTGTGAGCCCATTTCAACCAGAATCTACTAGGACTCGAAAATTTTGGGTGTAAGTACTTGGGGTCCGATTTTTTTTTGGATTTTTGTCTAATATGGTTTGATTCACAACCAAAAACAATCAAATCAATGTAAAAATTCATTTAGCGAAATAGTTTTGTTGTAGGCCCATTTCAACCAGAATCTACTAGGACTCGAAAATTTTTAGTGTAAGTACTTAGGGTCCGGTTATTTTTTTTTGGATTTTTGTCTAATATGGTTTGATTCACAACCAAAAACAATAAAATCAGTGTAAAAATTCATTTAACGAAATAGTTTTGTTGTAAGCCCATTTCAACCAGAATCTACTAGGACTCGAAAATTTTGGGTGTAAGTACTTAGAGTCCAATTTTTTTTTTTTTTTTTTTTGGATTTTTGTCTAATATGGTTTGATTCACAACCAAAAACAATAAAATCAATGTAAAAATTCATTTAACGAAATAGTTTTGTTGTAAGCCCATTTCAACCAGAATCTACTAGGACTCAAAAATTTTGGGTGTAAGTACTTGGGGTCCGATTTTTTTTTGGATTTTTTTCTAATATGCTTTGATTCACAACCAAAAACAATAAAATCAATGTAAAAATTCATTTAACGAAATAGTTTTGTTGTAAGCCCATTTCAACCAGAATCTACTAGGAATCGAAAATTTTGGGTGTAAGTACTTGGGGTCCGATTTTTTTTTTTGGAATTTTGTCTAATATGGTTTGATTCACAACCAAAAACAATAAAATCAATGTAAAAATTCATTTAACGAAATAGTTTTGTTGTAAGCCCATTTCAACCAGAATCTACTAGGATTCGAAAATTTTGGGTGTAAGTACTTGGGGTCCGATTTTTTCTTTTTCGGATTTTTTTTCTAATATGGTTTGATTCACAACCAAAAACAATAAAATCAATGTAAAAATTCATTTAACGAAATAGTTTTGTTGTAAGCCCATTTCAACCAGAATCTACTAGGACTCGAAAATTTTGGGTGTAAGTACTTGGGGTCCGATTTTTTTTTTGGATTTTTGTCTAATATGGTTTGATTCACAACCAAAAACAATAAAATCAATGTAAAAATTCATTTAACGAAATAGTTTTGTTGTGAGCCCATTTCAACCAGAATCTACTAGGACTCGAAAATTTTGGGTGTAAGTACTTGGGGTCCGATTTTTTTTTGGATTTTTGTCTAATATGGTTTGATTCACAACCAAAAACAATAAAATCAATGTAAAAATTCATTTAGCGAAATAGTTTTGTTGTAGGCCCATTTCAACCAGAATCTACTAGGACTCGAAAATTTTTAGTGTAAGTACTTAGGGTCCGATTATTTTTTTTTGGATTTTTGTCTAATATGGTTTGATTCACAACCAAAAACAATAAAATCAATGTAAAAATTCATTTAACGAAATAGTTTTGTTGTAAGCCCATTTCAACCAGAATCTACTAGGACTCGAAAATTTTGGGTGTAAGTACTTAGAGTCCAATTTTTTTTTTTTTTTTTTTTGGATTTTTGTCTAATATGGTTTGATTCACAACCAAAAACAATAAAATCAATGTAAAAATTCATTTAACGAAATAGTTTTGTTGTAAGCCCATTTCAACCAGAATCTACTAGGACTCGAAAATTTTGGGTGTAAGTACTTGGGGTCCGATTTTTTTTTTTTGGATTTTTGTCTAATTTGGTTTGATTTACAACCAAAAACAATAAAATCAATGTAAAAATTCATTTAACGAAATAGTTTTGTTGTAAGCCCATTTCAACGAGAATCTACTAGGACTCGAAAATTTTGGGTGTAAGTACTTGGGGTCCGATTTTTTTTTTTGGATTTTTGTCTAATATGGTTTGATTCACAACCAAAAACAATAAAATCAATGTAAAAATTCATTTAGCGAAATAGTTTTGTTGTAAGCCCATTTCAACCAGAATCTACTAGGACTCGAAAATTTTGGGTGTAAGTACTTGGGGTCCGATTTTTTTTTTTGGATTTTTGTCTAATATGGTTTGATTCACAACCAAAAACAATAAAATAAATGTAAAAATTCATTTAACGAAATAGTTTTGTTGTAAGCCCATTTCAACCAGAATCTACTAGGACTCGAAAATTTTGGGTGTAAGTACTTGGAGTCGGATTTTTTTTTTTTTGGGTTTTTGTCTAATATGGTTTGATTCACAACCAAAAACAATAAAATCAATGTAAAAATTCATTTAACGAAATAGTTTTGTTGTAAGCCCGTTTCAACCAGAATCTACTTGGACTCGAAAATTTTAAGTGTAAGTACTTGGAGTCCGATTTTTTTTTTTTTTTTTGGATTTTTGTCTAATATGGTTTGATTCACAACCAAAAACAATAAAATCAATGTAAAAATTCATTTAACGAAATAGTTTTGTTGTAAGCCCATTTCAACCAGAATCTACTAGGACTCGATAATTTTGGGTGTAAGTACTTGGGGTCCGATTTTTTTATTTTTTATTTTTGTCTAATATGGTTTGATTCACAACCAAAAACAATCAAATCAATGTAAAAATTCATTTAGCGAAATAGTTTTTTTGTAGGCCCATTTCAACCAGAATCTACTAGGACTCGAAAATTTTTAGTGTAAGTACTTAGGGTCCGATTATTTTTTTTTTGATTTTTGTCTAATATGGTTTGATTCACAACCAAAAACAATAAAATCAATGTAAAAATTCATTAAACGAAATAGTTTTGTTGTAAGCCCATTTCAACCAGAATCTACTAGGACTCGAAAATTTTGGGTGTAAGTAATTGGGGTCCGATTTTTTTTTTGGATTTTTGTCTAATATGGTTTGATTCACAACCAAAAACAATAAAATCAATGTAAAAATTCATTTAACGAAATAGTTTTGTTGTAAGCCCATTTCAACCAGAATCTACTAGGACTCGCAAATTTTGGGTGTAAGTACTTGGGGTCCGATTTTTTTTTTGGGATTTTCTTCTAATATGCTTTGATTCACAACCAAAAACAATAAAATCAATGTAAAAATTCATTTAACGAAATAGTTTTGTTGTAAGGCCATTTCAACCAGAATCTACTAGGACTCGAAAATTTTGGGTGTAAGTACTTGGGGTCCGATTTTTTTTTTTGGAATTTTGTCTAGAATGGTTTGATTCACAACCAAAAACAATAAAATCAATGTAAAAATTCATTTAACGAAATAGTTTTGTTGTAAGCCCATTTCAACCAGAATCTACTAGGACTCGAAAATTTTGGGTGTAAGTACTTGGGGTCCAATTTTTTCTTTTTCGGATTTTTTTTCTAATATGGTTTGATTCACAACCAAAAACAATAAAATCAATGTAAAAATTCATTTAACGAAATAGTTTTGTTGTAAGCCCATTTCAACCAGAATCTAATAGGACTCGAAAATTTTGGGTGTAAGTACTTGGGGTCCGATTTTTTTTTTGGATTTTTGTCTAATATGGTTTGATTCACAACCAAAAACAATAAAATCAATGTAAAAATTCATTTAACAAAATAGTTTTGTTGTGAGCCCATTTCAACCAGAATCTACTAGGACTCGAAAATTTTGGGTGTAAGTACTTGGGGTCCGATTTTTTTTTGGATTTTTGTCTAATATGGTTTGATTCACAACCAAAAACAATCAAATCAATGTAAAAATTCATTTAGCGAAATAGTTTTGTTGTAGGCCCATTTCAACCAGAATCTACTAGGACTCGAAAATTTTTAGTGTAAGTACTTAGGGTCCGATTATTTTTTTTTGGATTTTTGTCTAATATGGTTTGATTCACAACCAAAAACAATAAAATCAATGTAAAAATTCATTTAACGAAATAGCTTTGTTGTAAGCCCATTTCAACCAGAATCTACTAGGACTCGAAAATTTTGGGTGTAAGTACTTAGAGTCCAATTTTTTTTTTTTTTTTTTTTGGATTTTTGTCTAATATGGTTTGATTCACAACCAAAAACAATAAAATCAATGTAAAAATTCATTTAACGAAATAGTTTTGTTGTAAGCCCATTTCAACCAGAATCTACTAGGACTCGAAAATTTTGGGTGTAAGTACTTGGGGTCCGATTATTTTTTTTTGGATTTTTGTCTAATATGGTTTGATTTACAACCAAAAACAATAAAATCAATGTAAAAATTCATTTAACGAAATAGTTTTGTTGTAAGCCCATTTCAACGAGAATCTACTAGGACTCGAAAATTTTGGGTGTAAGTACTTGGGGTCCGATTTTTTTTTTTGGATTTTTGTCTAATATGGTTTGATTCACAACCAAAAACAATAAAATCAATGTAAAAATTCATTTAGCGAAATAGTTTTGTTGTAAGCCCATTTCAACCAGAATCTACTAGGACTCGAAAATTTTGGGTGTAAGTACTTGGGGTCCGATTTTTTTTTTTTGGGTTTTTGTCTAATATGGTTTGATTCACAACCAAAAACAATAAAATCAATGTAAAAATTCATTTAACGAAATAGTTTTGTTGTAAGCCCATTTCAACGAGAATCTACTAGGACTCGAAAATTTTGGGTGTAAGTACTTGGGGTCCGATTTTTTTTTTTTGGATTTTTGTCTAATATGGTTTGATTCACAACCAAAAACAATAAACTCAATGACAAAATTCATTTAGCGAAATAGTTTTGTTGTAAGCCCATTTCAACCAGAATCTACTAGGACTCGAAAATTTTGGGTGTAAGTACTTGGGGTCCGATTATTTTTTTGGATTTTTGTCTAATATGGTTTGATTCACAACCAAAAACAATAAAATCAATGTAAAAATTCATTTAACGAAATAGTTTTGTTGTAAGCCCATTTCAACCAGAATCTACTAGGACTCGAAAATTTTGGGTGTAAGTACTTGGGGTCCGATTTTTTTTTCTTATGGATTTTTGTCTAATATGGTTTGATTCACAACCAAAAACAATAAAATCAATGTAAAAATTCATTTAACGAAATAGTTTTGTTGTAAGCCCATTTCAACCAATATCTACTAGGACTCGAAAATTTTGGGTGTAAGTACTTGGGGTCCGATTTTTTTTTTTTTGGATTTTTGTCTAATATGGTTTGATTCACAACCAAAAACAATAAAATAAATGTAAAAATTCATTTAACGAAATAGTTTTGTTGTAAGCCCATTTCAACGAGAATCTACTAGGACTCGAAAATTTTGGGTGTAAGTACTTGGAGTCGGATTTTTTTTTTTTTGGGTTTTTGTCTAATATGGTTTGATTCACAACCAAAAACAATAAAATCAATGTAAAAATTCATTTAACGAAATAGTTTTGTTGTAAGCCCGTTTCAACCAGAATCTACTTGGACTCGAAAATTTTGGGTGTAAGTACTTGGAGTCCGATTTTTTTTTTTTTTTTGGATTTTTGTCTAATATGGTTTGATTCACAACCAAAAACAATAAAATCAATGTAAAAATTCATTTAACGAAATAGTTTTGTTGTAAGCCCATTTCAACCAGAATCTACTAGGACTCGATAATTTTGGGTGTAAGTACTTGGGGTCCGATTTTTTTTTTTTTATTTTTGTCTAATATGGTTTGATTCACAACCAAAAACAATCAAATCAATGTAAAAATTCATTTAGCGAAATAGTTTTTTTGTAGGCCCATTTCAACCAGAATCTACTAGGACTCGAAAATTTTTAGTGTAAGTACTTAGGGTCCGATTATTTTTTTTTTGATTTTTGTCTAATATGGTTTGATTCACAACCAAAAACAATAAAATCAATGTAAAAATTCATTAAACGAAATAGTTTTGTTGTAAGCCCATTTCAACCAGAATCTACTAGGACTCGAAAATTTTGGGTGTAAGTAATTGGGGTCCGATTTTTTTTTTGGATTTTTGTCTAATATGGTTTGATTCACAACCAAAAACAATAAAATCAATGTAAAAATTCATTTAACGAAATAGTTTTGTTGTAAGCCCATTTCAACCAGAATCTACTAGGACTCGAAAATTTTGGGTGTAAGTACTTGGGGTCCGATTTTTTTTTTTGGATTTTTGTCTAATATGGTATGATTCACAACCAAAAACAATAATATCAATGTAAAAATTCATTTAACGAAATAGTTTTGTTGTAAGCCCATTTCAACCAGAATCTACTAGGACTCGAAAATTTTGGTGTAAGTACTTGGGGTCCGATTTTTTTTTTTGGATATTTGTCTAATATGGTTTGATTCACAACCAAAAACAATAAAATCAATGTAAAAATTCATTTAACGAAATAGTTTTGTTGTAAGCCCATTTCAACGAGAATCTACTAGGACTCGAAAATTTTGGGTGTAAGTACTTGGGGTCCGATTTTTTTGTTTTGGATTTTTGTCTAATATGGTTTGATTCACAACTAAAAACAATAATATCAATGTAAAAATTCATTTAACGAAATAGTTTTGTTGTAAGCCCATTTAAACCAGAATCTACTAGGACTCGAAAATTTTGGGTGTAAGTACTTGGGGTCCGATTTTTTTTTTTGGATTTTTGTCTAATATGGTTTGATTCACAACCAAAAACAATAAAATCAATGTAAAAATTCATTTAACGAAATAGTTTTGTTGTAAGCCCATTTCAACCAGAATCTACTAGGACTCGAAAATTTTGGGTGTAAGTACTTGGGGTCCGATTTTTTTTTTTGATTTTTGTCTAATATGGTTCGATTCACAACCAAAAACAATAAAATCAATGTAAAAATTCATTTAGCGAAATAGTTTTGTTGTAAGCCCATTTCAACCAGAATCTACTAGGACTCGAAAATTTTGGGTGTAAGTACTTGGGGTCCGATTTTTTTTTTAATTTTTGTCTAATATGGTTTGATTCACAACCAAAAACAATAAAATCAATGTAAAAATTCATTTAACGAAATAGTTTTGTTGTAAGCCCATTTCAACCAGAATCTACTAGGACTCGAAAATTTTGGGTGTAAGTACTTGGGGTCCGATTTTTTTTTTTTTGGATTTTTGTCTAATATGGTTTGATTCACAACCAAAAACAATGAAATCAATGTAAAAATTCATTTAACGAAATCGTTTTGTTGTAAGCCCATTTCAACCAGAATCTACTAGGACTCGAAAATTTTGGTGTAAGTACTTGGGGTCCGATTTTTTTTTTTGGATTTTTGTCTAATATGGTTTGATTCACAACCAAAAACAATAAAATCAATGTAAAAATTCATTTAACGAAATAGTTTTGTTGTAAGCCCATTTCAACGAGAATCTACTAGGACTCGAAAATTTTGGGTGTAAGTACTTGGGGTCCGATTTTTTTTTTTGGATTTTTGTCTAATATGGTTTGATTCACATCCAAAAACAATAATATCAATGTAAAAATTCGTTTAACGAAATAGTTTTGGTGTAAGTACTTGGGGTCCGATTTTTTTTTTTGGATTTTTGTCTAATATGGTTTGATTCACATCCAAAAACAATAATATCAATGTAAAAATTCGTTTAACGAAATAGTTTTGTTGTAAGCCCCAGAATCTATTGGGGGTACAAATTGAAAATGCGGGATTTTTTTCTATTTTTGAACGTTTATTCTGAAAAAATGGTAACAAATGAATTATTCAAAATATTGTCCATCGCTAGCCACATTTTTTTCCCATCTTTCTGGCAATTTACGGATACCGTCGCGAAAAAATTCGGCCGGCTTTGCTGCTATCCAGTCATCGACCCATTTTTGGGCTTCTTCGTAAGAATGGAAGCGCTGGTCAGCTAGGTCATGTTTCATCGATCGGAAAAGGTGGTAATCGGAAGGAACAATATCTGGGCTATACGGCGGGTGGGGTAAGACTTCCCATTTCAGCGTTTGTAGGTATGTTTTGACCGGCGCTGCAACATGTGGCCGAGCGTTGTCATGTTGCAAAATTACTTTGTCGTGTCTTTGCTCGTATTGTGGCCGTTTTTCTTTGAGTGCGCGGCTCAAACGCATCAATTGAGTTCGGTATAGTGCTCCTGTGATGGTTTCGTTCGATTTCAATAGCTCATAATACACCACACCCAGCTGGTCCCACCAAATACAGAGCATGAGCTTGGCGCCGTGAATATTTGGTTTGGCCGTCGATGATGATGCATGGCCGGGGTAACCATATGATTTTTTGCGCTTCGGGTTATCGTAATGGATCCACTTTTCATCACCAGTGACAATGCGATGCAAAAAACCCTTCCGTTTTTGCCGTTCGAGCAGCAGTTTGCATGCAAAAAAACGGCGCTCGACGTCTCTCGGCTTCAGCTCATACGGCACCCAATGTCCTTGCTTTTGGATCATTCCGAGGGCTTTTATACGATGGGAAATGGCTTGTTGTGTCACTCCCAATGAATCTGCGAGCTCTTGTTGAGTTTGACACGAGTCTTCATTGAGTATTGCCTCCAATTCAGCATTCTCAAACTTTTTCACTTGGCCCGGCCGCTCTTTGTCCTCAACGTCAAAATCACCACTTCTAAACCGCACAAACCATCTCTCGCACGTTGAAACCGATGGAACATGACTCGGATAAGCCTCGGAGACCAATCGATGTGCTTCAGCAGCACTTTTCTTCAAATTAAAGAAGTAAATTAAAACTTCCCGCAAATGCTGTTTTGTTGGCACGAAACTCGACATATTGAGAGCTCAAAAAAACTATGAATTTGACACTGCGACAAATTGACACATACTGAAAATTAAAGCTATAAGACGTAGCTTTGACATGAACATAGTCACAGTACTGCCTGATGCGTATAGCGTTAGTAACGCCATCTGTTATCAATCCCGCATTTTCAATTTGTACCCCCAATACTAGGACTCGAAAATTTTAGGTGTAAGTACTTGGGGTCCGATTTTTTTTTTTTTGGATTTTTGTCTAATATGGTTTGATTCACAACCAAAAACAATAAAATCAATGTAAAAATTCATTTAACGAAATAGTTTTGTTGTAAGCCCATTTCAACCAGAATCTACTAGGACTCGAAAATTTTGGGTGTAAGTACTTGGGGTCCGATTTTTTTTTGATTTTTGTCTAATATGGTTCGATTCACAACCAAAAACAATAAAATAAATGTAAAAATTCATTTAACGAAATAGTTTTGTTGTAAGCCCATTTCAACCAGAATCTACTAGGACTCGAAAATTTTGGGTGTAAGTACTTGGAGTCGGATTTTTTTTTTTGTGGGTTTTTGTCTAATATGGTTTGATTCACAACCAAAAACAATAAAATCAATGTAAAAACTCATTTAACGAAATAGTTTTGTTGTAAGCCCGTTTCAACCAGAATCTACTTGGACTCGAAAATTTTGGGTGTAAGTACTTGGACTCCGATTTTTTTTTTTTTTTGGATTTTTGTCTAATATGGTTTGATTCACAACCAAAAACAATAAAATCAATGTAAAAATTCATTTAACGAAATAGTTTTGTTGTAAGCCCATTTCAACCAGAATCTACTAGGACTCGATAACTTTGGGTGTAAGTACTTGGGGTCCGATTTTTTTTTTTTTTTATTTTTGTCTAATATGGTTTGATTCACAACCAAAAACAATCAAATCAATGTAAAAATTCATTTAGCGAAATAGTTTTGTTGTAGGCCCATTTCAACCAGAATCTACTAGGACTCGAAAATTTTTAGTGTAAGTACTTAGGGTCCGATTATTTTTTTTTGGATTTTTGTCTAATATGGTTTGATTCACAACCAAAAACAATAAAATCAATGTAAAAATTCATTTAACGAAATAGTTTTGTTGTAAGCCCATTTCAACCAGAATCTACTAGGACTCGAAAATTTTGGGTGTAAGTAATTGGGGTCCGATTTTTTTTTTGGATTTTTGTCTAATATGGTTTGATTCACAACCAAAAACAATAAAATCAATGTAAAAATTCATTTAACGAAATAGTTTTGTTGTAAGCCCATTTCAACCAGAATCTACTAGGACTCGAAAATTTTGGGTGTAAGTACTTGGGGTCCGATTTTTTTTTTTGGATTTTTGTCTAATATGGTTTGATTCACAACCAAAAACAATAATATCAATGTAAAAATTCATTTAACGAAATAGTTTTGTTGTAAGCCCATTTCAACCAGAATCTACTAGGACTCGATAATTTTGGGTGTAAGTACTTGGGGTCCGATTTTTTTTTTTGATTTTTGTCTAATATGGTTTGATTCACAACCAAAAACAATAAAATCAATGTAAAAATTCATTTAACGAAATAGTTTTGTTGTAAGCCCATTTCAACGAGAATCTACTAGGACTCGAAAATTTTGGGTGTAAGTACTTGGGGTCCGATTTTTTTTTTTTGGATTTTTGTCTTATATGGTTTGATTCACAACTAAAAACAATAATATCAATGTAAAAATTCATTTAACGAAATAGTTTTGTTGTAAGCCCATTTCAACCAGAATCTACTAGGACTCGAAAATTTTGGGTGTAGGTACTTGGGGTCCGATTTTTTTTTTTTGGATTTTTGTCTAATATGGTTTGATTCACAACCAAAAACAATAAAATCAATGTAAAAATTCATTTAACGAAATAGTTTTGTTGTAAGCCCATTTCAACCAGAATCTACTAGGACTCGAAAATTTTGGGTGTAAGTACTTGGGGTCCGATTTTTTTTTTTGATTTTTGTCTAATATGGTTCGATTCACAACCAAAAACAATAAAATCAATGTAAAAATTCATTTAGCGAAATAGTTTTGTTGTAATCCCATTTCAACCAGAATCTACTAGGACTCGAAAATTTTGGGTGTAAGTACTTGGGGTCCGATTTTTTTTTTAATTTTTGTCTAATATGGTTTGATTCACAACCAAAAACAATAAAATCAATGTAAAAATTCATTTAACGAAATAGTTTTGTTGTAAGCCCATTTCAACCAGAATCTACTAGGACTCGAAAATTTTGGGTGTAAGTACTTGGGGTCCGATTTTTTTTTTTGGATTTTTGTCTAATATGGTTTGATTCACAACCAAAAACAATAAAATCAATGTAAAAATTCATTTAACGAAATAGTTTTGTTGTAAGCCCATTTCAACCAGAATCTACTAGGACTCTAAAATTTTGGTGTAAGTACTTGGGGTCCGATTTTTTTTTTTGGATTTTTGTCTAATATGGTTTGATTCACAACCAAAAACAATAAAATCAATGTAAAAATTCATTTAACGAAATAGTTTTGTTGTAAGCCCATTTCAACGAGAATCTACTAGGACTCGAAAATTTTGGGTGTAAGTACTTGGGGTCCGATTTTTTTTTTGGATTTTTGTCTAATATGGTTTGATTCACAACCAAAAACAATAAAATCAATGTAAAAATTCATTTAACGAAATAGTTTTGTTGTAAGCCCATTTCAACCAGAATCTACTAGGACTCGAAAATTTTAGGTGTAAGTACTTGGGGTCCGATTTTTTTTTTTTTTGGATTTTTGTCTAATATGGTTTGATTCACAACCAAAAACAATCAAATCAATGTAAAAATTCATTTAGCGAAATAGTTTTGTTGTAGGCCCATTTCAACCAGAATCTACTAGGACTCGAAAATTTTTAGTGTAAGTACTTAGGGTCCGATTATTTTTTTTTGGATTTTTGTCTAATATGGTTTGATTCACAACCAAAAACAATAAAATCAATGTAAAAATTCATTTAACGAAATAGTTTTGTTGTAAGCCCATTTCAACCAGAATCTACTAGGACTCGAAAATTTTGGGTGTAAGTAATTGGGGTCCGATTTTTTTTTTGGATTTTTGTCTAATATGGTTTGATTCACAACCAAAAACAATAAAATCAATGTAAAAATTCATTTAACGAAATAGTTTTGTTGTAAGCCCATTTCAACCAGAATCTACTAGGACTCGAAAATTTTGGGTGTAAGTACTTGGGGTCCGATTTTTTTTTTTGGATTTTGTCTAATATGGTTTGATTCACAACCAAAAACAATAATATCAATGTAAAAATTCATTTAACGAAATAGTTTTGTTGTAAGCGCATTTCAACCAGAATCTACTAGGACTCGATAATTTTGGGTGTAAGTACTTGGGGTCCGATTTTTTTTTTGGATTTTTGTCTAATATGGTTTGATTCACAACCAAAAACAATAAAATCAATGTAAAAATTCATTTAACGAAATAGTTTTGTTGTAAGCCCATTTCAACGAGAATCTACTAGGACTCGAAAATTTTGGGTGTAAGTACTTGGGGTCCGATTTTTTTTTTTTGGATTTTTGTCTTATATGGTTTGATTCACAACTAAAAACAATAATATCAATGTAAAAATTCATTTAACGAAATAGTTTTGTTGTAAGCCCATTTCAACCAGAATCTACTAGGACTCGAAAATTTTGGGTGTAAGTACTTGGGGTCCGATTTTTTTTTTTGATTTTTGTCTAATATGGTTCGATTCACAACCAAAAACAATAAAATCAATGTAAAAATTCATTTATCGAAATAGTTTTGTTGTAAGCCCATTTCAACCAGAATCTACTAGGACTCGAAAATTTTGGGTGTAAGTACTTGGGGTCCGATTTTTTTTTTAATTTTTGTCTAATATGGTTTGATTCACAACCAAAAACAATAAAATCAATGTAAAAATTCATTTAACGAAATAGTTTTGTTGTAAGCCCATTTCAACCAGAATCTACTAGGACTCGAAAATTTTGGGTGTAAGTACTTGGGGTCCGATTTTTTTTTTTGGATTTTTGTCTAATATGGTTTGATTCACAACCAAAAACAATAAAATCAATGTAAAAATTCATTTAACGAAATAGTTTTGTTGTAAGCCCATTTCAACCAGAATCTACTAGGACTCTAAAATTTTGGTGTAAGTACTTGGGGTCCGATTTTTTTTTTTGGATTTTTGTCTAATATGGTTTGATTCACAACCAAAAACAATAAAATCAATGTAAAAATTCATTTAACGAAATAGTTTTGTTGTAAGCCCATTTCAACGAGAATCTACTAGGACTCGAAAATTTTGGGTGTAAGTACTTGGGGTCCGATTTTTTTTTTGGATTTTTGTCTAATATGGTTTGATTCACAACCAAAAACAATAAAATCAATGTAAAAATTCATTTAACGAAATAGTTTTGTTGTAAGCCCATTTCAACCAGAATCTACTAGGACTCGAAAATTTTGGGTGTAAGTACTTGGGGTCCGATTTTTTTTTGATTTTTGTCTAATATGGTTCGATTCACAACCAAAAACAATAAAATCAATGTAAAAATTCATTTAACGAAATAGTTTTGTTGTAAGCCCATTTCAACCAGAATCTACTAGGACTCGAAAATTTTGGGTGTAAGTACTTGGGGTCCGATTTTTTTTTTAATTTTTGTCTAATATGGTTTGATTCACAACCAAAAACAATAAAATCAATGTAAAAATTCATTTAACGAAATAGTTTTGTTGTAAGCCCATTTCAACCAGAATCTACTAGGACTCGAAAATTTTGGGTGTAAGTACTTGGGGTCCGATTTTTTTTTTTGGATTTTTGTCTAATATGGTTTGATTCACAACCAAAAACAATAAAATCAATGTAAAAATTCATTTAACGAAATAGTTTTGTTGTAAGCCCATTTCAACCAGAATCTACTAGGACTCTAAAATTTTGGTGTAAGTACTTGGGGTCCGATTTTTTTTTTTGGATTTTTGTCTAATATGGTTTGATTCACAACCAAAAACAATAAAATCAATGTAAAAATTCATTTAACGAAATAGTTTTGTTGTAAGCCCATTTCAACGAGAATCTACTAGGACTCGAAAATTTTGGGTGTAAGTACTTGGGGTCCGATTTTTTTTTTTGGATTTTTGTCTAATATGGTTTGATTCACAACCAAAAACAATAAAATCAATGTAAAAATTCATTTAACGAAATAGTTTTGTTGTAAGCCCATTTCAACCAGAATCTACTAGGACTCGAAAATTTTAGGTGTAAGTACTTGGGGTCCGATTTTTTTTTTTTTGGATTTTTGTCTAATATGGTTTGATTCACAACCAAAAACAATAAAATCAATGTAAAAATTCATTTAACGAAATAGTTTTGTTGTAAGCCCATTTCAACCAGAATCTACTAGGACTCGAAAATTTTGGGTGTAAGTACTTGGGGTCCGATTTTTTTTTTTGATTTTTGTCTAATATGGTTCGATTCACAACCAAAAACAATAAAATCAATGTAAAAATTCATTTAGCGAAATAGTTTTGTTGCAAGCCCATTTCAACCAGAATCTACTAGGACTCGAAAATTTTGGGTGTAAGTACTTGGGGTCCGATTTTTTTTTTTTTATTTTTATTTTTGTCTAATATGGTTTGATTCACAACCAAAAACAATAAAATCAATGTAAAAATTAATTTAACGAAATAGTTTTGTTGTAAGCCCATTTCAACCAGAATCTACTAGGACTCGAAAATTTTGGGTGTAAGTACTTGGGGTCCGATTTTTTTTTTTTGGATTTTTGTCTAATATGGTTTGATTCACAACCAAAAACAATAAAATCAATGTAAAAATTCATTTAACGAAATCGTTTTGTTGTAAGCCCATTTCAACCAGAATCTACTAGGACTCGAAAATTTTGGGTGTAAGTACTTGGGGTCCGATTTTTTTTTGGATTTTTGTCTAATATGGTTTGATTCACAACTAAAAACAATAAAATCAATGTAAAAATTCATTTAACGAAATAGTTTTGTTGTAAGCCCATTTCAACCAGAATCTACTACGACTCGAAAATTTTGGGTGTAAGTACTTGGGGTCCGATTTTTTTTTTTTGATTTTTGTCTAATATGGTTTGATTCACAACCAAAAACAATAAAATAAATGTAAAAATTCATTTAACGAAATAGTTTTGTTGTAAGCCCATTTCAACCAGAATCTACTTGGACTCGAAAATTTTGGGTGTAAGTACTTGGGGTCCGATTTTTTTTTTTGAATTTTTGTCTAATATGGTTTGATTCACAACCAAAACAATAAAATCAATGTAAAAATTCATTTAACGAAATAGTTTTGTTGTAAGCCCATTTCAACCAGAATCTACTAGGACTCGAAAATTTTGGGTGTAAGAACTTGGGGTCCGATTTTTTTTTTTGGATTTTTGTCTAATATGGTTTGATTCACAAAAAAAACAATAAAATCAATGTAAAAATTCATTTAACGAAATAGTTTTGTTGTAAGCCCATTTCAACCAGAATCTCCTACTACTCCAAAATTTTGGATGTAAGCACTAGGGGTTCGAATTTTTTTTTTTTGGATTTTTGTCTAATATGGTTTGATTCACAACCAAAAACAATAAAATCAATGTAAAAATTCATTTAACGAAATAGTTTCGTTGTAAGCCCATTTCAACCAGAATCTACTAGGACTCGAAAATTTTGGGTGTAAGTACTTGGGGTCCGATTTTTTTATTTTTAGATTTTTGTCTAATATGGTTTGATTCACAACCAAAAACAATAAAATCAATGTAAAAATTCATTTAACGAAATAGTTTTGTTGTAAGCCCATTTTAACCAGAATCTACTCGGAATCGAAAATTTTGGGTGTAAGTACTTGGGATCCGATTTTTTTTTTTTGGATTTTTGTCTAATATGGTTTGATTCACAACCAAAAACAATAAAATCAATGTAAAAATTCATTTAACGAAATAGTTTTGTTGTAAGCCCATTTCAACCAGAATCTACTAGGACTCGAAAATTTTGGGTGTAAGTACTTGGGGTCCGATTTTTTTTTTTGGATTTTTGTCTAATATGGTTTGATTCACAACCAAAAACAATAAAATCAATGTAAAAATTCATTTAACGAAATAGTTTTGTTGTAAGCCCATTTCAACCAGAATCTATAAGGACTCGAAAATTTTGGGTGTAAGTACTTGGGGTCCGATTATTTTTTTTGATTTTTGTCTAATATGGTTTGATTCACAACCTAAAACAATAAAATCAATATAAAAATTAATTTAACGAAATAGTTTTGTTGTAAGCCCATTTCAACCAGAAACTCCCATCGTGGCGCGTCCCCAGGTGGCGGATAGGGGAATGCCGGCTTGCCGGAGGGTAGGTGGGAAATAAAATACCATCCGCGGACCAAATCTGGATAGGGGAAGGAACCCCGAACAATAAACCAACCATTAAAGCAATGAGTTTACAACCAAACGGAATGTATACCCCAGGTGGTACGTCAACTTTACAGTTGGCCAATCCACCCTCACACGAGGCAGGCTCAACGGATTCTGGGGTGAGCCAACCATTGCTAAACCCGTTTATACCAAGCACAAGTATTTGTAGATCACCAACTATACAAATACATTCCGCTATTCAGCAGGAGAACAATAATGCTGAATGCAGTCAGAACGGAAACCACGATGTCACGAGAGAAAACGATGAATTAAAAAAATCGTTAGAAAATTTAATGAAAATCAATGAGCAGCTATTCAAAGAAGTCCAACAGCTTAAAGAAGAAATTGCTGTAATCAAAAATGATAATCAAGCCAAAGAAAATACTATAGCTATCTATGAAACAGATGAAGACGAATTGGCGTATGAAACGAGTTTTATACGAAAGCAAATTAAAACTAAACGTCAAAACAAAAAAAGAAAAGCAGAATCTTCGCCTGAAGTGGAACAATCAATACAGAGTGTCAGAAAACCACAACCCCAACGATCTGAACAGTCAACTACGGACCTAGTGAAGGTACATAAGAACGTATCACTGATACCGAAAGAGAGACCACTGCAGCCAATTAAAACATCAAACGTAATCATCCAAGGGGAAATGCAGGAAAAACAAACAACACATAAAGAGATACCACCTCCACCCATTAACATACTTAATGTTAGTGAATACGAAACCATTAAAAAAGTAGTGAAGGTAGTTCCAAACGATAAATATAAAGTCACTGCACTAAATAATAACGTTTGGAAAGTGAATGCACTTGACCCAGAAACCTACAGAATGTTATCAAATGCAATCACCGCTCAAAACATCGAATGGTTCACCTATGAAAACAAGGCTGAGCAACTAATTAAAGTCATGGCCAGAGGGCTGCATCATACATGCCCAAACGAAGAAATAATTGAGGAACTTAGCCAGAAAGGATTCAAAATTCTAAACGCTGTGAACATATTAAAGAGAAAGGTCACTATAAAAGCAAACGGTGAACGAGAAACAACCAAAGTTGGTCTGCCCCTTTTCATGCTAACATTTGACAACGCTGAGAGCATTGATAGGGTATATGGAATCAAAGCAATCCTTAATATGAAAGTTAAGATTGAGACATTAAAAAAGAACCCTAGTAGAATACCACAGTGCTACAACTGCCAGGCATATAACCACACACGCAAATACTGCAATAGGGAACCAAGATGCGTAAAGTGCGCTGGGAAACATCTAACAAAAGAATGCAACAAAAGTAAGAACGAACCAGTAAAATGCATACACTGTGGTAATCATCACCCAGCAAATTACAGAGGCTGCGAGGTAGCGAAAGAGCTGCAAAGAATGAGAGACAACAAGAGAAATCAAACAAGTCAGAGTTCTCAACCTAGGGTGCAATCCTACTCAAAACGAATCCCCCTAAATAGCGGCAAAGTTAAGGAAGGCATAACATATGCACAAATGGCTAAGCAGAATGAAAATATCAGGAACGCTCCGAGTCAGGAAAACCATGTTCTGCAAGAAATACTTCAGAAGCTAAGCGCTATCAATTCACATCTGGCTGGCCAGGACCAAAAACTAGAATCTATGGGCGAGCTACTGAAAAACCAAGAACTGAGACTAGTAAAACTAGAAAATACATCGATGAGCCAAGATAAAAGAATAACGGATGCGTCAAGTAAAACTAGAGAAGTTATTGAGTACCTTCATTCTAGTCGATACAAACTTAACAAGAAAAAATAATGACACAATATTTAAGAATTGCTACCTGGAATGCAAATGGCCTAGCGCAACGCATTTCAGAATTAGAAGTATTTTTAAACACAAAAAAAATTGATATATGCCTAATTTCAGAAAGTCATTTTACCAGAACGTCGTATGTCAAAATACGTGGATATCAGTGCTATCAAGCTCTACACCCAGCAGAACGAGCTAGAGGCGGGACAGCAATCTTCGTTAAGGACAATATAAAACACCACGAAGAATTAAAAATAGAGGAGGAAGCTATGCAAGTAGCTACTGTATCTATTGAAACCAAGAGCTATAGTATATCAGCAATCTACTGTCCACCCAGATATAACACAAAAAAAGAAGACTACATCAAACTTCTTAAATCGCTTGGTAGTAATTTTATTATTGGAGGCGACTTTAACGCGAAACACATATTCTGGGGATCAAATAGAACTAGTCCTAAAGGAAGGGAGCTATTTGAAGCAGGCAGGATATTAAAATGTGAGTTC